>JAFVLL020038217.1:0-69183 GCA_021397915.2 Tor tambroides | reverse complement strand
TTGTGGGGACTGTTTCTCCAGATTGGATCCCTCTGTGAACAGAATCCATCCCATATCGCTGTTCCTCCCTCTGTCTCACTCTTTCTATACCATGCATGTAGTATTTCAACATGGTAACTCTCTGTCTGTTTTTCCTCCAACTTGCTCATTAGTGCGTGGGTCTCATGTTTGCATAAGTCTTGCTGTAATTCCTGAATCAATAGTTGTTTCCTGCGGCCATCTGCAGTGAGAGTGAAGAGGGGGTGAAAATCTCCAGTGATCCCAAGTTGTTTGATGGAGAGTCATGCTTCCTACTTGCAGCTCCAATTCTCCTTTTATTGACAGAGTGATATGTGTATTGACAAAGATTCATCAATAATTTAAAGCTGTGTCAAAATAGGAAATTCTCTTTTTTGTCTTTATTAGGGGTTTTTAGATTTTTTGATGCCAATAGGATATGTTCAACTTCTTGATACACTGAAAGCTACTATTGAAGGCAACTGTGTGTATGTATTTGTGGGAAAAAAATAACTAATAATATATATTATATATATATATATATATATATATATATATATGGAAAATATTTACTATTTATTAAGATTACTTTTTTCTACCCACCATTAGTGAACATGTATATCCCTGATGTAAAGCATAAAATTATTTCTGGCAGTAGAATAAAATAATTATGATTACTCCTATGACATATGACCAGTCTTTAGAAAACATGATGTTAAATGTGATTTATTTAGCATTTTTTACACTGCAAAATTGTTAGAGAAAAGCTGTGTATAAATAAATAAATAAACAGATAGATAGATTGTATATCAAAACTGTACCCCCCTTGCAGCCTCACTGGGGTCCCCGAACCCCAGCTTGAAAACCCCTGCTCCATGTAGTTGTTTTACAGAACATCTGTATTGTGTATTCATGACTTTCTTTGTCTGTCTTCATCAAAAGTCTGCAACGTGCCGACATGTTTTAGTAAATGCGTGGTAGAGTCTCTTTTTGAACTCTGCTGAGCCATTTCCTCTCTTCTCCCCTGGAGGCAGGGCTCTGGACACCCTTTAAGTGGTTGGGATTCACCTCGTGATTGAAAGTCTCGGGCGGCTGGCTCTCTGAGGATCCTGGGCAGTATTTTTGGGTTTGGTTCGATCCTCCTGCTTCAGTGGGCTTTGCCGTCCATCTGAATGAGTTCCAGTGAGGAGTTGTAAATAATGAAGGGATGGAGGTGACTGTTTGGGCTTTTGGGAATGTTGGAGAAGAAGGAGGGGTATGTAGTGGTGCAGGGTTTCCTCGAACAAGACATTAATATGGCCAGACAGTGCAGAGAACACACAGGGATGTCCATAACACTACAAACTACTAACGAAAATGCAAACTATATTGAAGCTATTTAATGGAACAGTATATTTTATTTTTTAAAATTATTTATAAAGATATTATTTCTTAGATAGTATTTTGTACATTTTATTAAAAAAAAAAGCCCACACAATTAATGAAACTAGAACACTAATTGGAAAACAATGTGATGAACAGCGGATTTTTACTGTAATTTGTTACAAAAAAAGATGAAGGGATTTAAATGAGTCAATGTATCATTGAATTGTTTGTTAGATTGACTAATCATTTATTTAGACAAACTATGCTAATGAAATAGTTCACTAAAGTAAATAGGCTATACTGTACACTACTATTCAAGTTTTTAACTATTCTAAGTTTTTAAGATTTTTATTCAGCAAGGATGCATTAAATGAATCAAAAATGTCAGTAAAAGTTCAAATAAATGCTGTTCTTAAAGAATTCTGTAAAACAATCACAGTTTCTACAAAAATATTAAGGAACACATATCTTCTCATCATTGATAATAATAAGAAATGTCGACTGACGACTGAAGTAATGATGCTGAAAATTCAGCTTTGCATCGCAGAAAAAAAATTACATTTTAAAATGTTTTGAAATATAAAGCAAATATTTTACATTGTAATGTTTTTACTGTATTTTTGATCAAATAAATGCAGGTGGGCATAAGAGACTTCTTTCAAAAACAAAAAAATCTTACCTATCCCAAACTTTTGAATGGTATTATGTGAGATATGGGTGAATTTAGGTTCTAAATAGCTACTACTTCTCAGCACTGATACCCCAAAATGAATTGAACAGTATGTTTTCACATTTATACTATTATTGGTCCATTTTTTTCTTGTTTTCAGCTCTCACAGATAGGACTGGGTATCGAGTTCGATACTTTTTAGGCACCGACCGAATTGCCTCGATACCACCGAGTATCGAAAAACGTCTTGTCGTTCGGTACCAAATTTCGATACCTAAGGGGTTAATCTCATCAGCGTCAGTGAGGCAATAAGCCTGCAACACTAGGTGTGTTAGACTAGAAGTGACGTGTGCAGATCGATCAGTGTTTGACATCCGCGAGAGCTGACTCGAAACACGAAGCAGTCTGCTCTCTACATCGTGCGGTTCGTTTACTACACACAGACTGAAGCGCGCATGACGCTCGCGGTGATTTCAGCGTCTGCCGTCTCACTAAATGAGGACATAAACACATGAACAACACCTCCAGAACTGCTCTGAGAGTCACTTCATGAGCATTTTACCATTTGATTTGAGTAAAACTAGCATCATATCATATACACACAGAACTGTAGGTATTTACGGCAACCCGTCAAAATAAAAGTTCGGTTTAACTTGGAAGACACTGCGGCAGAAATATATTACTGTTGTTCAGCAGAATGTACATACTGCTACTATTAAAATTATTAAAACTTTATTTTTTTAAGTAATGATCATTTCTTCCATGTTTTAATTTGAATAGTAAACCCCCTTTGTTTGCCAAAATAAATAAAGTTTGATTTTCAATAATTTAAAGATAAATGAAGTTAATGTTTTATGCCTTCATTTGAAAACCAGATACAGAACACAGAATTTCTGAGGAAAAAGAAAACATTTCATAAGGCAATTTTAAGAATAAATTTGAATAAACTCAATTGTCTTAATGCATTCAAATAATTAGACATACTACAACACAGAATTTAATAACAATAAAACATATGGTGAAAGAAAATAAAACACCTGCTTATGAAAGTGGATAAAGATTTTCAATTTTTTGAAGTCTTTAACCTAGAATAAATGAATAGAAATGATGATTCTGTCTGAGCTATGCGTTTTAAAACGAACACGCACTAGTGTAAACGTAGCCTAACAGATGTGTAAACTGAAAACTATTTGAGCTTTATTAAAATTATTTGCACTGATTTATTGTTAGATATATTTGTGCAGTGGCTCAGGAGATGAGGCTTTGAGTCTGTATAAATGTCAACAAGCTGAAAAAATAAAACCAAAGTTTTTTGAGATAATGTAATCTTGTTAAAACTGATTTCATAAAATTGGTATCGAAAAAAGTATCGTTCAGGAACCGGTATCGAACTCAAGGTATCGGTATCGGTATCGATATCGAAAATTTTTGAACGATACCCAGCCCTACTCACAGAGCAGTCGTTTTTATCAAAATTCAATTTTCCCAGTGATTAAAAAAATGCTTGGTTGTTCCCCAAAGCGCTCCTGAGAAATCTGTTAACTAGTGTGTTTGTCGAGGCCAGATATTTTCTATAGTTTCTTTTCAGTGGGCTCTACCGCATCTATCTTAGTGCTGCGCCAATATCTCCACAGATTAGAGCCTTTGTATGTGCCTCAAAGTGTTCGCTTCACTGAGCAGCTGTCTCCGCCGAGGCCAGGTATAGCCGATAGATTGGAAACCCTCTGAACCTCTTTCAAAGTCCCTTTCTCTCCCCGAGGGATTCATACCTATGGCACCTTCCTCTGTCCTTCAAGCTGTGCTTCAGAAACATGGCGGGGCTGGAATGATGGATCACCTTAGACCCACGCACAAGGACGACAGGCAGGCAGGGATGGGTTGATGCTGGGGATGGGGTGGCTGTCCGTCAACTCTCCTCTGGCAGGTCCAGTGCTTTGTCAGCCTTCTTTCATGATTTTTTGCCAGTGGATCAGACGGCCGCTACAGGGGAAACACAGATGCACAGACTCCTTGCACATGCTTGTGGATGGAGAGGTCAGGGAAGACTCATGAAGCCACCATAACGTCACTCTTTTGCATTCCCAGTTCAGTTAGGAGAAAAACCTTAACAATTTTTGAATATTATCACGTCTTTGAATGCAAAAATTAGCTTGGAAATTGCTCATTCTATTTTATTATATGTATGTTACTGATACTCAAGTATAGATATTTTTGTCAAGTGCCAATGGTAGTACTTCTTAAAGGCATAGTTCACCCAAAAATGAACATTCTGTCATGTAGTTTCAAACGTGTACGACTTTTTTCTTCTGTGGAACATAAAAGAAGTTATTTTGAGAAATGTTGGTAACCAACCTGATCTCATGACGAAAACATACCTGTGGGAACTTTTTCGCAAGATGCGAAATATGTACTGCCACGTATGTTTTGTGACATATTCAATATGAAATGTCCACTGAGTGGCGTTAAAAGAGTGTTTGTTTGTTTGAAATGAAAGTACATATGGTACGTTTTATGTGACATTGGTTTTGTACGTGTCACCACATTTTTGGCTTGAAATGTCCATTGAGTGGTGCTATAACTATAATGCTCCGTGATGTTTTAAAATAATGTACCATCTGCACTACACCTAAACCGATAGTATGGACAAAAGCGAATATGACGTAAAAACGCAATCACAAGCATGCCATATTAGCTTGTTTTTCGATCTTTCAGCATGAGTCTTGTTTTTCACGGGATTCGTACCCAAAGATTCCGCATCCTAAGTCCAAATCTGTGTTGGCTGAGCTACCTTGTTACATCTGGAAAGTGAAACATATGGAGCTGTAATCATAAATGTGCATGAAAATGATTACAAGTGCTCGCTGTTTTACCGCCTCTAGTGTTCATTTCTGTTGAAAACATTTCTGAAATGATCTTCTTTTATGTTCCACTAAAGAAAGAAAGTCATAAAGGTTTGGAACAACAAGAGGTTGAGTAAATAATGAAAAAAGTAACGTCCATTTAAGATGGCAACATTTCAGTGTTTCACTAAGTAGGAAACAGATTTTAGAACTACTGTGGAAGGGAAGAATTTTAGCAACTAAAGAATAAATAAAGAAGGTCTGTTTGCACCATGAACAAAACTATAAAGATAAATATATTAGCGTCCACACCAACACACAATAATATCGTTCATTACCTGGAAAAAAAATGTTCTGAAAGTGATTCCAACAGTAGTGTTCCTCTGTGTTGTTATCATTATCTACCTTATTTTTCTCTACATTATAAGCTATTTTTTTAAATGTGCAAGACTTCTGATTCATTAGCTGCTATGGGTAAATAACTAGAAAAGTACAGTAGACTGTAAAACTTTGCACTACAAGCCAGTGTGTTTAATTATGATTATGATAATAGATTAAAGTAATACGATAGCAAATACCAATTTGCAACATCAAGCATCATAACAGACTGTTTTTGTACTGCTAAAGTGACTGGAAGTCTTGCGCATTTAAATGAAAAATATACTCACATTTACATTAAAAATGAGGCCTTTGTTAGTAATGGAATCCTAAATAACACATTATTAGAGTTTTGTGTTTGTTGGTTTTGCAGGATAAAAGTTGCTAGAGTGATGTTTCCACGTATAGTGTTGAACATTACACCAGGAAGCTTCCCTGAATCAGTACAATGAGATTGGTAAAATCAAGTTTGATGAGATCTCTGGCTTGTCATCAATGCAATTAAGAATTATCCTGATTATGAATACATTTGCCATGACTGATGATGGCTTTAAACAAGATGGAGTCACAAAGTATTTCTACAAAATATGGCCTCTGCTGGCTTATTTCCATTTGTGCCACTATTCTCTAGAGGATTAGGAAGTGAATATGATCTCCTCATCCCTGGCTGTCCCGATTTGCCCCCTGTGCTTCAGATAGCAGCAATTGATAAGTAAGATATATGCATCGTGTCTGGTTATTTTTATAACCGAATCACATTTCTTGGGTAATGAGAGAACAGCATGACATGTACAGCCTTTTTTGCTATGAAGTAAGATTGCCTTTATTTGTTTGTTAGATCTGTCATTTGCCATATGGCACGACCAAAACGTTTGATCGGTCATGGCCTGTAGCCCCAGCCTCGTCTGCAGTGACTGTATCAGCACTACACACCTCCATCTTGATATGAGTCAGTCAGCCACCTCTGCGTACGAGCGAGTCAGAATGATGGAGAGGTGTAGACAGTGAAATGAAAAGCTATGGATGGAAGGATGGATAATGCAACAAAGAGCTGACACAGGAGAAAAGATGAATAAGTGCCTGGTGCTGAGGAATGGCACAGAATACAGGACCAGACAGGTTTATTATTCCAGGCATCGTTTGGATTTCCCAGTTATGTGCACTGGAATTATAATATTTTCCTTTTGAACTTGACCAACAAAGAGCAACAACAAACAAGGATGTGATATTGACTTCTTATGAGAGAAAGTAAGAGCAAAGAAAATGTAGAAAACTGATGGGGAGGAATCGTAACACTCAGTGTGACAGCTGTAGGAATACAGTACTATTTTAGTGTTTATATACTATTATAATATTTATTATTATTTTGAATAAGATGAAATATTTTCAGTTTTTATTTTAGTTTTAGTAATTTTATATGTTTTTTGTAATATTTGTATTTAGATTTTTTAATTTCAGTTTTAATACTTTTAGTATTTCAGTTTTTAGTTTTGGTACTTCAGCTTAAACTTATTTATTTCTGCCAAGGCAAAATTTCTACATTAATAAGTTTCATTTTTTTTGTCTAATCTGTACATTATTTTAGGTAAAATGATTTTAAAAATAGCTTTTTGATACCCTCAATTTTGATACCCTTAGCATCAAATCTTTTTTTTTTTTTTTTTTTAAGTTTTGAAAACAAAATATCTGCAGATAATTAAATTTTCCAAAAAAAATGTATTTTTTTTTTTTTTTTTTTTTTACATTATTATCAATTGCTTTTGCCTGCAGTTCTCTTTGCATCTGTTATCCATTTTAACCCCAATTATGGCTGGCACAATTTAAAATGATATTCTGATCAAATGTTAAATTGTTAGCCAGATTGCATAAGATCCAGTCTGTTTTTTAGGAAATAAATGTTTCATTTATTCCTTTTTATGCTGTATTATATCCCACCTTGTTGAGTTGGTTATGTAACTACCCTTTCCCTTGACACTTCTAATGGGGGAGGTGTAGACAGAGGGAGGACTTGTGTGAACTCCTTTGCTTACTGTTAATTACTTAGATAGTTAGACTAGAAGCCTCTCTTGTGTACTGCCCCAATCTTTCTCATTGCCGTTTCTCTTTTTTTTTTCTTTGGCAGCATCAGCTCTTCACTAAAATTAGACAGGAAGATGCAATGAAACAGTAATTTAAAAGGGGATACAAAGAGGTCGACACATAATTCAGAGCTTTTAATTGAAAGAAGCAAAGCAAAAGAGATACAGGCTGGGATTTGATCAGCAATGCTGTTAGTGAAGTTTCGTGTTCATAGATCAGACTGAACAGAAGTTCCTGTTCCTGTCTGCTCCCTGAGTATGAGTCATTTAACATGGCACTTTCTGAATCGCTACTGAAAAAGAATCATTATACAACTGTTCCAGTCCTTGAATCTGATTGGTTGATCTGCTTTCCAAGAGCACTAATGTAGTCCAACAGCACTGGGACTTTTCACTGTTTATGTCATTCAGCTCGTCTGTGTTTGCAAGTTACAGACTGACTGTCAGTCTGTGTATGAGTGGTGGTGGTTTTTTAGTGACTCTTTCTGCGGTTACATTGTTAGTAGGTGGTGACAAGCGAATGTCTGTATGAGTGAGTCAATGAATCATTCAAAAATGCATATTCGTTCAGGACTAGCTGCGTATAAATTTCATACTGTCTGTGTTTTCAAAAGTAAGATAACACAACCTTAGTACTAAAACCTTCGGTACTAAAATTTATGTACTAAGATGATACCTAAATTGTAAAAACATCATACCAGCCTTTCAGCTGTATCATTAGTATAATAATCTGCTAATAGAAATCTGTTTTTGCTGTGTTGATAATTGTAGCTAATCACGTGCTTGTTTTTGTGAGCATGTGAACGCAATAGCCAATCAGAGGCTTTTAAGTCAGAATCCACTCAAGTTTGTTCAGCGTGAGCTCTCTTTTCGCTATAATTAACAAATTATGAACACAATGTACAGTAAATAAGAGATACATTTTGCATTATAGACCCATTTTTTATTGTAATGGGAGATTTTACTCAGTCAGTGAGCTTGTGCTGTCTGTGAACTGAAATTATATCAGCTTCATTGAGTATAAAGGGAGCGTTTATTGCTGACTTACTATATAAAACTCTCCCAATTTGAATAAAAATGATTTTTCATGCTGCTTAGTAGACATTGAAAAGTTTCAAAAACGTTGGCCGTATGAAAATGTGGAACTGAATCTGAAATTTCGATGTTTGATATAGAAATGGACAGGACAAATAAATATGATATGTCAAAATTGATCTCTGTGTTACATCTTGCAGTGCAAGTGCAATAGACTTGTTCTGTTACCTGTATATTTTCATTATTTTATTACTTAAATTAAATAGTTTTCATATTTGAACAACATATGAAGGCTACATGGTAATGTTTTAACAATTTATTTACTTGTAATTATTAATAGCATTAATAATTAACAAATTTTGGTTAATATTTTTTCAAATAGTCAAATTTAAAAAATAAAATAAAAAAGTCTTTGCTACGGTACCAAAACTGTTACAGAAAAGCACTGCACACTGTAGTTTTTTCGACTGCCACTTTAAATGCTTGAGCTTTTTAAAGTCAGGTGGATTCTGATTGGCTGTCAATATTTATCATTCATCAGCTGAGAAACATCTTCCTGAAAGTGATTCAAACATTATTGTTCCTCTGTGTCATTATCGTTATAGCTGTGGTGTCAACTTCCCTATTCCCAGAATTAGAATGCTTATTAAAAACTTTATAGTTATCATCCTTGTTGTAATTGGCTTTATCTCAGTGTTAGCTTTGTGTTTATTGAACTGTTATAGAAAAGCAATACCATATTGCAATGTGAAATAGCCTAAACTCCCAAATGTGCTGATTGATTTGGGTTCAAGGACATTAAAATATAGGGATTCCAGTCCATCTCCCAAGTTGTCTTTTAGCTGTGCTTTGTCTGTATTGATCAAGACAATAATACAGTAAATAAACACCCTCTGGATATTATAAGGCCAGGCAGGGATATTCCTCTGGCGTCTTCACAGCACTTCAGTTCCTAATTATCATCTTAGCTTATTATGACTTATAATATGCTAGATTAGCTTAAATAGACCTTAGGAGAATGGACATTTATAGCCTATGCTCAAAGCTGGCTAGATAAGCTATCAGGGGAGATACTTGATGTGCTGCCTCATCCTATACACAAAGCAACCAGGTGTCTATTCTGCACAGTAATCACGTCTGATATAATGCTGCATAGGCAATCCTAAATATAAGCATATTAAGGCATCATCTGTCTCTTGTTTAATAAAGCATTGCTCTTTTATTTATCATTTCTCTTACATGTTCTGCAGTGGAAAACACAGATGTTTCCTAATCCATTCTGTGGTCAGTGCGGTCAGTCATTTTATTGAGCGATATGAATTAATTTGTTCTTTTGAAGATTCCACAATTTGTACTCCTAAATCATCATGCTACATTGATAAACCGCCTCGGCCACTAAGGTTTTATCTCATAACATGCAGAATGATTTCCTCAGTGGCCTGCCGCGATCCCAAGTGTCCTTCACTCACTAAATCCAGACAATAAATAGAGGCACTATAGTAAATGTAGAATGTGAGGTCTGAACTTTGACCTCAGTCCCTGTGCAGCCACTTTCGACGCTTGTTTTATTACTAATCATTAATCACTGGTTTACTTGTAGGACTGTCAATTTAAAATGTTGAAGGTCATCCAAAAATGAAAATTTTTTGAAAATTTACTCCAGGCCATCTAAGATGTGCAGATGTGTTTGTTTCTTCAACAGAAAAGAGCTGGAGAAATTTAGCATTATGTGACTTTCTCACCACTGGATCCTCTGCAGTGAATAAGTGCCATCAGAATGAGAGTCCAAACAGCTAATAAAAACATAAACATAATCCACACAACTCCAGTCCATTAATTCATGTTTTGTGAAATGAAAAGACATTTAGGGACAGATTTACTAACAGCTTACAAACCGTCTTTTGGGGTTAAAATAGTACTGTCGGGATTTACTAAAGACGTGTAGTGAAGAATTAGCGCTGAAAAGGCGTGGACAGTTATTTTTGTGCCTGACCTTATTGAATATGTATTTGTAGGAGTTTCCCTTTCAGACGCAAAATTTATGGGAGGAGGTTATTAAAATAAATCACGCAACACGATTTACTAAAGTTTGTGCTCGTCAAATTACTGGTATTTGCGTCATTATGTAACGCCCAAAAAAAGCATGTCTTAAAGCAGGCGCTCATTTGCGTTGCTCTTGGTAGATTGCGCTGGTCATTATGGAAATGATCTGGCTGTGTCTGTGTTCTTTAATGTGTGTATTGTCAGTAAATCACGCACAGAATTTTCACCTCCCATTGGCACTTTTATAGAATTGAGCTCTAACGCTAATTTGCCCTGTTTGGTAAATCTGGCCCTTAGACATTAAGACATTTTTAACTTTAAACCGTCACTTTTGGCCAAAATACCAGTAAAAAAATCTTTAAGCAAATTTTCATTTTTGGATGAACTATTCCTGTAATTTAATGCAATAAATATAAAAACTGTGGTAAAATAAATACTAAAAAAAAAAAAATCACACAGCATCCTGAAAATATGGCACTTTTGCTGAAAAACAAAACGCAATGTTATGGTGTGTTCACACCAAAACCAAAGCGAATATTTGCATCGCTCTAGATTACTTGAGAGATTTTTTTTTTTTTGCATTACTCGTACCAATTAAAAACAATAAAAGACATTTTCTGATACAACCGGATGTGTCAAACCGGATTTGTCAGTAAGTTCTTTGCTGATTGGCTTGCGTTTGCGTGACAACACGTCATGTGAATTTTCCACTTGAGTTGAAATTTTTCAACGTGTGCGGAAGACGTGATTGACACGAATATTGCGCATTTGCAGCAAACGTGCCGCCCAATTTACGTCATTTGCGTCGACCTGTGCAAATTCGCATCTGTTCGCGTCTTTGCATTGACTTGAATGTAATCTACTCTCGCAAATAATTCATTTAGCTTTTAAATTAAATTAAACACACCATAACAATTAAAAATATTGTAAACTTGATTGGAAAGTGGAAAAATGTATAGAAGAAGAATTTTATATTTTATTTTGAAATATTTCTGCCACAATCAAGTAATGCCTTTGAATTATCTTTCTTTCTTTCTTTCTTTTTTGCACAAAATTTGCTAAAAGGAGATAATTTGCTTAATCTACATGTCATGTAATTAACCTTTGTTTGTAATCAAAGAATTTGGGCTTTTGATCAGTTACATCACTCTGTGTGCCTTGTTTCTATGATCTGTTTAATATGTACAGTATTGAAGAGCTATTATCTTTATACATAAATATGTAATGTGTGTACATACGGCAGAACTATATATATGACTCTAGACTGCTGACTTATGAGTCCACATATCAAAAGGAAGAGGGATGGCCTCCACACGGTCCGGGTCCACAGTGCTTTGTCATTACGGTGCAGGCAGACGAACAGCTGCTGTGAGAGGCCTGTGTTCCACAGCCATGCTGGACTTACGACGCACAGCACACTTTCAATTATATGGGCCGTGGGCAGGGCGCCAGGCTGTGTAGAGATGGGTGCTTTCCAATTACACGGCAGGGCTCGGCTGTAGAGTGAATGAGCCGCGGCCGAATACACAGACACGCTTACGTTTAGCCCACACATAGGCTTGTACGCGAGGGTGCTGTGACCGATCGTGCAACTGGCTTTATAAGGATATGTTTCATATCAGAAATAACTCTCTGTGTTGTAAGACTCTGAGTGTAATAAATTGCTTTCTCGGCTAATGAAGCGTATGTGTCAAATGATGGTTTGTGTTTGAGAATTTTAAAGCCGATATGATTGTCTACTGAGGTTTGTTAGCCTGTCGAGGGAGAAACTTCATAGAGTGCTTATTGATTTGTTTAACACAAGGTTCTTGCTCCCTGCATCCAATGAAAGGAGAAAAGGACAGGAGATCTAATCCCATGGTTTTAATGAATTTTGAAAGTCGACTTGGCACTGGTTACATGTTCTGTCTGGATTAAAAGGTTACTCGCGGGTGTCAATTTTTTCCCCAATTTTGTTCACTAAGCGAGATGAGACGTGACCAAAGGAAAGAAAATTCTTAGTGTAATTAAGAACTGTAATTTGTTGTTATATTTTTGTTTTGCATGTAAGGGGACCCAGGTTTCTGTCCCCTTATAAAATGTATTTTATACAGTATATTTTATATATACAATACTGTTCAAAAGATTGGAGTCTATAAGATTTTTTCATGTTTTTGAAAGAAGTTTCTTATGTTCACCAAGGCTGCATTTATTTGATGAAAAGTACAGTAAAACATTATTGTTATGAAATGTTATAATTTTCTATTTTAAAATATATTTATTTCCTGTGATAGAAAAACTCAATTTTCAGCATCTTTACTCCAGTCTTCAGTGTCACATGATACTTCAGAAATCATTCTAAAATGCTGATTTGCTGATTTACTGTTCAGATATTTCTTATTATTATAAATGTTGAAAATGGTCATGATGCTTAGTCTTTATGTGAAAACAGTGATACTTTTTCAGGTTTCTTTGATGAATACAAAATTTATTTGGAAATTTATTTGGAATATAAAACTTTTGTAACTTTATAAATGTCTTTCCTGTCACTTTTGAGCACTGCTGAAAAAAATATTAATTTCTTAAAAAAAAATATTACTGACCCAAAAAATGGTTGTGTATATTAAAATAAAAATATATAAGAAATTTATACATTTTATAAATTATTTTATTTTATTCTAAAATAATAGTATATTAAATATGAATACTATTAATTAATTTTATTAAATATATATCTTACTGATCCCAAAACTGGCAAAAATATTTGCGTATATAAAATAAAATCATATAATAAATCATTTTCATTTATACATTTTATAAATTATTTTTATTATTTTAGTTTTATTCTAAAATAATAGTATATTTAATATGAATACTATTAATTATATTTTGTATTAGGTTATACACTTTTGGACCATCACAGGGTTGCTAGATGATGACAGAATGGGACAACTTGATTACACTAACCAAATTTAGATATGAAAGTGATTACAGCCACAACATTTTACAAAAACATCTTTTTAACTGCTATAATTGTGCTTAATTAAACATAATTATCAAAAATGCTTTTGTTTTAAAATGTACTAGTTGGCTCAGAAGTCTTGCGGGGGCATGTGGTTTACATTCTTCAGTTCACGCTTCTGGTTACTCTGAACACAGTGAGGTCATATTGGGGCTTCTTTCTATTTCGGTATGCAGTTCCATTCTGCCCTTAGAAAAGAGCTGTCGATCAAAGCCTCCCCGAAACACATTTGTACAAAAAGACTCGACCTGTGGGACAAATGACCCTGACAGATCGCTGTATGACTCACAGTCATTCTTCTGCTTGTAAGTATTGACCCACGGGGTCACCGCAAGGAGCAATCCCTTCAAATTTAAAGAAATAGTTCTCCCAAAAATGAAAATTCTGTCATCATTTACTCACCCTCATGTTGTTCCCAAACTGAATGAATTTCTTTCTTCTGCTGAACACAAAAGAAGATATTTTTTCAAGAATGTTGGTAACCAAACAGCTGACGGTAGCCATTAATATTTTTTTTCAGCCATTCGTTTCCAGAGTATGGAATAAAAAAATATGAATGGCTGTTTGGTTACAAACATTCTTCAAAATATTTTCTGTTATGTTGAAACAGTTCACAGTAGCCATTAATGGTAGCTGTTGATTTCCATAGAACTTTTTCCATACTATGGAAGTCAGTGGCTACCAGCAACTGTTTAGTTGCCAACATTGTTCAAAATATCTTCTATTTTGTTCAAACAGTTGATATTAGCCATTGATGGTAGCCATTGACTTTTTTAGTATTTTTTTTCTATTATTTTTGCTTGAGAGTGAATGATGAGAATGCTCATTTTATGACAAAAGTTTCCATTTATTAGCAACACAAACATTTTAGATTTTTCACGAAATTCCAAAAGAAATTCCAAAAGTGTGCGTCATATTTGGTTTGATTTCGTAGTTTTTTCATTATCAGCTGCAGATTTTGCAAAAACAAATTTCCTAACAATGATCATTCCTTGCTTTTTTCAGTTATTCAAACTCCACAGATGTTGTATGTAAGAGCTCATTTGGCAAAACACACGACAAGGAGAGGGATTTTTCTATATTAAGACACATTATGTGAACGTGTGAGAGAGAGTTGCTGAACGTGAATAATGATGCGAGTGTGCAAGTGTTAATCTGTATTTGTGTGTGCTGTGGGACACATGCACACGGGGCAATTACAGGTACAAAAAGCACTCTTTTAGAACCGTAAAAAGCGTTTCCATGGTGATGAGGTCATCCCGTCAGGACCAAAGAGGTAGGAGAACGCTAATAGTTTGAGTTGGTCACCTCTCGCCAGCCTGGCGGGCTGAAGTGCAGGTGTCAAGACAAGAGGATCCCTGGGTATTGCATCTCTGTATAAATGCTATGTTCACTCTTTCTTGTCTTTGAACGCTATGTGAGATGCTACGTGCAGCTTCCCGTTTCTTCCATTTCAGAGCGGCAGGAGTCTCGCCATGCTTCATGTAATCAATGTTTATTTTTAGCCCAGCTCTCTCGGTTTTCGAAAGAGAAAAGGCCATTCGGATAAATTGGATTTTTATCATTAGTCACAGACAAAAGAATAGGCAACAGCAAGGCACGTCTCTTTGTGCGAGGTCCGTGAATGGTCGTTGCACAGTTAGGGGTTGACATAGTGCTTTACTGGCTCAGTGGAGTTCCAGTAAAGGCTGACTTACACTCCTCGGTCTTTGTAAAGCCCTGGCGTTGTGTGTGTTTATGAGCTTAGGCCAGCGGTACAGAGAGAGATAAATTCCGGGCCCAAACGGTGTCGATAATGCTCGTTACAGTCCATAATGAGGTCACAGGCACACTGTCTGGCCCTGATAAAGATTTATAGAGGCTGTGACTCATTGGAGTCCCTCTGTATCCGGGCCCGTGCCGCGCAGCGCTGCCACCGCTGGACACAGGAAGTGCTCACTGAGAAGCGCTCGGCACCCTGCTGTTTGTGCTGGAATTGAGCTCCTATGCTATTGATGGCGCTTTCCATGAAGAGGGTACAAATTAGTGTCTCGTTAATTTATTTAAAGCATTAGAGGCACAGCTCACTTTTTCGTGAGAATGGGGTGTTAGATATTAGCTGACAAATAAATTAATCTAGCTTGAAATGTTGCTTGTCTTAAAGTTGTTGTTTTAGACTGTAAGAATTTTTGAATGTTGAACAGATATTTAAAAAAGAAAAATTGTGTATATTAAAAGATTATTTACATAATATAAATTGTTCAAAAGTTTAGGGTTGGCAGGATTTTTAGTCTCTTATGCTCTCCAAAGCTGCATTTATTTGATTAAAAATACAGTAATATTTTGAAATATTATTACAATATAAAATAACACTTTTTATTTTAATATATTTTAAATGTAATTAAATTTTCAGCAGCCATTACTCCAGTCTGTAGTGTCATATGACCCTTCAGAAATCATACTAATATGCTGACTAGGTGCTCAAGAAACATTTCTTATTGTTATCAATGCTGAAAACAATTTTACTGTGATTTAAAAAAAAAAAAAAGACACTTTTTTCCAGGATTCTTTTGAAATAGAAAATAGAATACTGTGACATTTGCTTAGTGCGACGTTGCTGAATAAAAGTATTAATTCCTTTGGAAAATATATAAAATATTTTAATTATGTTATTATTAGTGCTGTCAGTCAATTAAAAAAATTAACTAATTAATAGCATTTTTTTCTGAAATGAATAACGATTTTATTATTGCAATAATTTCACATTCAATCTTCAAATTAATGTAGAAACAACATAAAGACAGTATATTTTTAATATTTGTTTAACGACATCTTTTTATGACTGAAGGTGAGTATCACTAATACCACTACTGATGTCTCTAGGAAATCGATCTTTTTTTCCTAATATTTAACCACTGACTATATAATGTTGACTATACTAACATAACAGTATAATTGAGAGCTGTCAATTTTAACATTTATTAGACTTAAAAAAAACAACTTCTAATTTAAATGAACTTAAAACAATCTTCACATAAACACATTATAATAAATGTCATATTTACCTTTGCCCTTCAGCAAGTAGGAAATATGCAGAAATTGAATAATGTTATCAAAAACTAAATTCAAAATTAAATATAGATGAATGCTTAAAGCTACAAAAGTTATTGATTTCCTCTTTTTTTCTTTTGTTCTTTGATGAACAGACATCACAGCTGCTGGGTTATTAGGTTATTTGGCTGCTATTACTTTAAGAGCTGCCGCTGCTGAACGTGACTCAGATCTACTCGCGCATTCGTGCTTTAATATGAAATGATACAGGCTACAGTGCACACCACCATATTTGTGCATGCAATTTAAGAGCACGCACTATGAGCCCAGTGTAACGGCTGACAGGACAGGAAAATTCGTTTTTACTGACATGTGGCCTGACAACATCTAATCTGACTGCAGTTCACTGTTGTTCTACTGAAGCTCCTCGTCACCTGTACCATTTCTGCGGTTGTTTGACTCAGCAAAGTGGAGTGCGCGTTTGAAAACTCTCCTGTTTGATGTGGTCGTAAAGATGTTTTGCGTCTAAATAAACGCAATTCTGGTCAAGAAAAAAGAGAAGCTGCAGTTGTGATTGGGGTGGCCAACCCTAGCTCCGCCCCACGTTAAATATTTTTAACGCCGTTAAACTGGAAAAATGAATCGCATACGTTAACGCGCTAATTTTGACAGCGCTAATTATTATATATTTTATATTTGAAGTTGTTTATAAAATAATTCTGAATATAGTAAATACACATAAATATATAAAACATGTATTTTGTCTTTATTTTTGATTTCAGATTTTCTAAAAAATGAAGTCTGTAGTTTTAGTATCAAGGTTTCAGAAACTGCCCACATCATATAAAATTAAACAGAAAGCAGCTCATGTAATATTTAATTTGACCCCCTGTGGTGGTTGATCACAACTTTCTGAAGGTTAAGTGCCTCCTCTCACTGACCTTTCACTGAGTTTCAGGCTCTATTTTGTTCCCTATTTGAGTAAAGTGACTGCAGTGTTGGGGAAGCTACTCTGAAACTGTAGCTTGACCAGCTTCAAGCTACTCGTGAATTAAAGTAGTTAAGCTACATTCAAGCTACCCTTCTGAAAAAGTAGCTAGCTACACTACAAGTTACTATTAAAAAGTAGCTAGCTACATTGAAACTACTTTGAATTTTATTATTATTATTATTATTATTTATTTTTTTTACAATTAACATTACAAATAACTAAATAATTATTAATGAAGAATTATAATGAAGTTATAAGTAAAATATTTGGGGTTTAAAACAACATACTGTAATGCAATCATGATTTCAAAAAGTAGGGTGAATTCAGGTTGATCGGATAGTTTACAAAATCAAATGATTGGGACACTTTTTGTCATTGAAATGGCTTGGAAAAGTGTCCCAATCATTTGATTTTGTAAACTATCCGATACACACAATAATAAAATAGCCTACTGTATAGTTATATAGTTATATTATCTTAAACTGACTGTCAAAGTGCAAAATTGCTACTAACGTAACATCAATGCAGGAACAAAATGTATGCAACTTAAACTGGATATGGAGTCGTAAAATAAGCAGGTTAAACTCACAGCACATGCGATATTTACTGACTGTGAATGGAGACGTCAGTCATCAGCGATTTTATTTTCTGTTCAATTAGTGTTCATTACAAAACTGTGGGGGGACAGATTATATTATGACCGTTCATCATTGTAAAATAGACATTTGATCTAGAGTGCAATAAAGAAGAAAAATTAATCAGTTTAAAAAGGCTATTATTCACCTCTTGTATGTGCTTTAAGTCTTCGACGTAGACCGCATTTTAATCTTTGTTTTGCGTAAATTACAGTTGATTCATGTGAAATATCCACTCCTGTACATAACCTACAATATCATCAGACGATCTCTTGTCGGTGGAAAGACTGTAAAGCCGCAAGATGCGTGATATCACAACAGATGGCGGTAATGATCAAATTTAGTTTGTGATCTAGTCAGAAGACGACGCTGCGCTGCTTCAATGCATTACAGGCTCGTGACTTGTATGTAGCGAATGTAGTGTTTGGTCGCACTACACCGCTACTTGCTGGAAAAAGTAGTTAGCTACAGGAAAAGCTACACTGTTTTAAAAGTAGCGTCGCTACTGTAAAGCTACTGAAAAATGTAGTTACGCTAGTAGCGTCGCTACTTGTAACTAGCTACTCCCCAACACTGAGTGACTGCCACACTAGCTGTAGTGTAAGTGGTCCATCAAGAGTGCTGTTTTTCTGAGAATTGTGCTAGAAATGACTAAGAGCAGTCTGTTTGCTTGAGACAGCTGTCCTTGACCATGAAATCTTTTCAGCTAGTGCTCTGTACAAAACCTGCGTAAGGTGCAGTCCTCAGCTGTGACACACAGAAAGAGATGTGATGGAGCAATGTGTTCGCATGAAATCCGTCGTAAGTGTCTCAACAGCTTCTCAGTGCACCAGTCAACCCAGTGTCGTTTTAGTATCTGTCAAACACTCTCATCTGAAGAGTTAGTATTTTGTTCATTCTTAATTTTGTATGATACCTAGCTGCAGGGCTCAACAGTGTGAGAATATACTCACATTTGCACTTAAAAATAGATGTATAGGGACCAATTCTCAGTATTAACTAGTTGCTTATTAGCATGCCTATTATTAATATGTTAGCTGTTTATTAGTACTTATAAAGCACATATTCTGCATGACAATATTCTACATCCTTAATCCTACCCAATACCTAAACTCAACAACTACCTTACTAACTATTAATAAGCCGCAAATTACTGAGGCACAAGTCGTAGTTATTGTTTTGTTAATAGCGAGAATTGGACCTTAAAATAAAGTATGGCTGTAAAATATACTTAGGGGCATATGTGCAAATAGTTCCTAAAATTGACACTTAAGACTGGTTTTGTGGTCCAGGGTCACATATGATAAATCTTTTGCAGTTCCTCATATGCTTGGAATAAAAGCTGCATGATTAAATATAATATAATGCTGGTGTGATTTCCTTCTCAGACGTTTTGCAGTGGGCCATATTCATGTTTGTGCAAATGCTTTGTTTTATGTAGGAAGTGCCCTGAGCGCTGCTTTTAAAGGTGATCAGCAGTGTACACTGCCAGGAGATGCTGCTGCTCCCCACCTTCTCCTGCGCATGTACTACACACAGGACCAAGATCAGCAGGAGGAAACACACACAGTTATTCACCCATGGGGCAAACCTGTTGGCGCGTGGTGGAATCAATCATATTAATGCCATATCCTCAGACTCGCACACACATATAAGTCTGCTACACAGCCTATTATTTACACACAGTGCACAATACACACATACAGGCCCAAAATAAAATACAGAAGACACTATGCTGAAAAAAATACAAAAAGATAAACAATGGAACAAAATGTTTTGGGGGGATGTTGTCCATATTGGGTCATTGCAGTGGCCTAATTTGGTGTTCCAGACACACCTGATTTATTCTCGTTCCTCAGCTCAAAATGCCAGTAGCTAGAAACCACACATCGACTTTAGTTATGCTGCGGTGCCACAGACAAACGAAATATCTCTGTTTTCTCCTGCAGAGCTGCTACATAATTAAATCCTGTGGAGATCATGTAGCTAATTAGACACACATGCAGTTTGTTTAACTGAATGATGAGAGAAACAATCAGGGCAAAGACTATTTGTGTTTAAAACCATATGTTTAGGAGGTTTTCATTTGAATGAGTAAATTACATCTCTAATGATTTATTAGGGGTAAACCGTATGGATAGTTATCGGTGGGCAAGTTTTCAGCCAGTTGATGGTCACTTGCCCTATTGATATTTGTTGATCTTATACAAACGTTTTTTCATTTTCAAATTTCTGAGAAGGTAAATTGTATAGTTGACATATATGTTTTTTTTTCAGCAAAAGTTTGTTTGTGAATTCTAATTTAGCTGTCATAGAATTACATTATAGTGGTATTGTGTTTTATCACAAATTAAAATCCTTTTTTTTTTGCAAAGAAAATGAGAAAAAAAATATAAAAAATAGAAAAAAAATAGGAAAATAGTTTTTTAATGTTTTTTTAATGTAGGTAAAAACTGTTTTATTGTGAAATATTACAATTTCAAATAACTGTTTTCAGTTGTAATATATTTTAAAATATAATTTATTCCTGTGATGGAAAAGCTGAATTTTTCATGACCATTACTCCAGTCTTCAGTGTCACATGATACTTCAGAAATCATTCTAATATGCTGAGTTGATTATTTACTGCTCAAACATTTCTTATTATAAATTTTGAAAATGGTTGTGATGCTTAATCTTTATGTAATTTTGATGTTTACACTGATACTTTTTTCAGGATTCAAAAGAACAGCATTTATTGTAACTTGTAACTTTATATAGAAATATATTAATTTCTTAAAAAAAGCAAAAAAAAAAAAAAAAAAAAATCATACTGACCCCAAAACTGGCAAACAAATGGTTGTGTATAAATATAATATAATATAATGTAATATAATATAATATTTTTTTTTCATTTATACATTGTATAAATACATTGTAGTATTTTATTCTAAAATAATAGTATATTAAATATGAATATTATTCATTACTATTATTAAATATGTATTAAAATAATATAATAGAAATCATATAATAATATTTGGTGTTCAAGTAACATTTCTTGAAGTTAAAAAGAACTAAATTTATTTGAAATGTAACTCTTTTGTATCATAAATGTCTTTTAATGCATCCTTGCTGAATATGTATTAATTTCTTTCTCAAAAAAAAAATTTAAATAAATTATACACAAACACACAAATTAAAATGCACTTTATTATTTTTGTGTTGGGTCCAATAAAAATGTTAACGGGAATAATAAAAATCTGAATTGCAAGCCTAAATCACACACACACACAAAAAAAATCCTTATTTTGAATTCAGATCCAGCTCATAAATTATGCACTCTAGTCTGGTTAGTCATTTGAAGCTTTTTTTTCTGCAAACCTTGAGTGCAGACCTGTGTTTGTAACTGAAACTCGTCACCCAGAGGAATCTCAAACTTTTATCTTGTTGCTGACTGAGTGAATTTCCCTCCACATTGATGTAATAACAAACACAATACAGCCGTATCTTTAATATTTTGTTGTTTCTTCTCCACTTTTCGAGAGCATAACATTATGGCTTCAGTCATTGAATCAGGCATTGAGTCAGAAAGGAGAAATGTTGGAGATTACAGCCTGTTGGGCTCTTTATCAGAACACAGAGGGGGTTTCTGCTTTAAATATATTCAAAACATCCTTGACAATGCCTCTGTCTAATGTGGTAATCTGGTGAATGCAGGAGTCCATATTGTTCTACAAAGGCTGCTATGAATCAGAAAGAGAGCTGTCAAGGGATGCAGCTCTCTCTCCCTCTCTTGTGTCTGTGTACAGTGTATTATTGGCTATGCTCAGTCAATAGGCTTCATTCAGTGTTCCCTCACTGACTGGGATCAAATGATGTGGGAGTCTGTTCAGTCAGTAGCACTAATGTCTGCAGTATCAGAGGGCTGGTGTCAGGCTGTGGTCACAGTTCTTTAGTCACTGGGCTCGGTCCAATACGACTAGCTCCATCAGGTCCAGCCAACATTAGGTCGGCACTTTCACATCAAAAAAACTGGCATTTGTGGTTGCCGGAACTTTACAGGAAAAAAACAGTAGCAACATTTTAGGTTTTACGGCTTTAAAAATGTATTTCATTAACGGATATAATGTTAATATACCAACCTATTGAAATACTGAAATCTGTTTAGTAGCGTTGTAATACACTGATAACCACCAAAAGTAGGTGGTAAGGAGAAAGTCACATGATGAATCAAAGCTCATTACAAACAGCTTTTCCACAAGCTGAGAAAGAAAATACTTATATATATATATATATATATATATATATATGCATGTATTTATGTATGTATGTATGTGTGTGTGTGTCATTCACACAAATACTAAACACTGTCATGGGTAATGGTAACTCACATAATACTAAAATAATGCAGCGCAGAACATTAATTTAACAACATTAGGTGTAACATACAATCCTAATGAACATAACTGGTAAGATAAAACTAAGAAGAAACAGTTATTTCAATGAAAACGCATCAAATGTGTAATGTAACAGGGAATTCTGGGAATGTCAATTTACGGATTTTCCCTGTAAATTATATGTACTTTTTCACTTCCAAAAACTGTATTTTACCATAAAATGAAATGTCCATTACAGTTTTTTACCGTATGTAGTAAGGGAATTTACCATTAAACAATTAATTGGTTTTTACTGTAATATTTTTACAGTCTTTTACCGTTAAAATCACGACCATTTTTTACAGTGCAGATCAGAAATGATTTATTATTTTATATAAACAGATAACATTTGAACAGCTCCTTTTAACCAAATACATAATATTTAGCTTTCTCCATTACATGAAATTCAATTTGAAGCCCAATTAAACTGATCAACTGGAAACCACCAGTATTATACATTCAATTTTATTTTATTTTATTTTATTTTAATGTTAAAACAGCATTGGATATGCGTTGGAAATGTGGACTTTTAGAAGTTTGAAGATGTTAAAAGCAACTTTGATGTTTGTTGGCTGACCTGAGCTTATATTTCTGTTGTCCTTCAAGGCTAATATAGTTTGTCTGTTTCTTTTTACTGTTTTATTTTGGCTGTTCATCTGCTGTGTCATCCAGTCCTCCAACTGCACCTCCATGCATCCTTTAGTCTGACAAAAGACCTTACTTGAGAGAGGAATCTGTCTAACTCTCCTGAGTCCCTGAAGGAGCCCCTGGAATGTTCTGTTCTTCTATCCGTCATTAAATCTGTTGTCTTTTTGTTCTGTCTGTCATTCCATCATTTTATTGTTTATTATTCCATTATTTTATTGTTTTATATATTGTGCCATCTATACCATTCTATCTTATGTTGTATCATTCTGTCATGATATTGTTATTCTATATTTTATCATTCTAAAGTTTTGTTGTTATATCATCAAAGCTGGGTGACTTGTTAAACTTCCAAAAAGGTCAAATAATGGGAGCCTGTTCAGGCTTAACAGACCTATCCATCCATCCATCCATCCATTCATCGATCTGTCTGTTTGTGAGGCATATTCTTCAGAAGTTTTTATCATAAATATTTGTAACCTCTCAGACTTTTTTTCTGTCGCAGCAAACCGTTTTCTAGTTTAAAATTACAGATCCAGCAGTTACATGAATTTCTTCAATTGCAGTTCATATTATGTATTGTGTTTGCAACCTTGTAATTGAAAATTGTGAATGACGCACAACTCATGTACTGTATGTATCTGTAAGTGTTGGCACTGTGCATTAACAGTGATCTCCTGTGAAATAATATCTGGATCATTTGTGTAATCTCTAGCACTTGATTGTGGTGCTTCACACAGTTTACAATTTGAGCTGGATAAACTGAAGCAGGAGGTGTTTCGCTGCCCCTCTTCCTGCGCTAATTAGAACAGGCAGTGCTAATCAAGCTAAGTGCGACCGACTGCGTTGAGTGCCTGTGTGGCTCTGTACATCAGTAGGTTGGGGTGGTGTGTGTCAATGGGACCTTAATGATCCACGCAGAACGAGACAAGCCTGGATCTCTCTGTTTCCACTGCCATTACGATGTTCACTATCAGAGCGAGAACAACAGAGGACCATTGAATGGTTTAAGTTTATAAGAGAGATGGCGAGGGCTGACATGGATTGTCATGTTTATCTAAACTTGAGAGGCGGAAATGGAAAACAAGAGAAAAGATGACAGAGAAAAGAGAATATAGAGGGAGGCAAGGCCAAGAGGAAGCACAGCGATAGATGTGAAAAGAAATATATACCATCTCAGAAATGCTTTATAGAAGACTAGCAGACTGGACAGAAATAGGGCAGAAATTCATCCCGATAGCTGAGGAAAGCAGCGTGGCTGTGCGCCAGTGTCAAAAAAATGCCACGGGTCCCTTTGTTCTCCTTTCTGTGGCTTTGTAAATATCCCAGCCTTGTGCTGTTTGTATTCCGAGCTAATTACCGTGACTGTAATTAGCAAGGATTGAAATAGAAAATCATGGATTTATTTGAATTAGTGACACAAGCGCAAAATGAATCTCGCATTGCTATTCACGATTAAAAACGAGTGAGACAGAACCTACTGTTTTTTTTATCTAATGACTGAAATGATCCTGAAATATTAATTTTTCCTATTACAAAATCAGTTTTTCCACAAACGTTTGCACAAATTGAATCAAATTCTCTATACAAAACCTTTTGATTGAATCTGCACATTTTGTAACACTTGCACATATTATAATTTCCAATATTTTTAATTGCCATTATTTTTAAATCACGAGTTTGTGTTTTGCAAAAAGATGTGCAAAGCAAAAATTATTTTGTTTGTCATTAGACATGCATCACTTATGTATTAGGCTAGATTTTCTTTTGTTATTTATCGAGCAGTTTAGCAAAACCTTTCGTAGTGCATCGTATTTCAATAAATGCTTGATTCTTTCACCATGTCATTCTGATTCATCTGGGTCTCTGAAAGCAAATAAACATGTCTGTGTATTTCATGTTTTCCTCTGTAAAATAACAAGGTCCTGACTGTACATGCAGTGTCAGACTGCATTTCTGATTGACAGGCTGAAAAGAATGACAGTGTGTGACTCAGGGGAATGAGGGGAAGTGATTGGCCGGCGGAGGAGGGCTATGAATCAGAATGGCTGGTATAATTTGTTCTTCTCACTGTGATCGCTGCCATGGAACACTGCCCATGTATGAGGTTAAAAGAGTATCATGCTAGATCTGAATTGTGCCACAGAAGCCATAACCTTTCTCTGTCTTTTCTGAAAAAGCAGCATCTTACTGCAGTAGATACTGATGTAACTGAATGGTTCTACTTAAACCATCTATTCCATTTTGATTGTCACTTTGGCTAGAGATAGTTCACCCAAAAATTCAAATTCTGTCACAATTTACTCACCCCAAACCTGGATGAATTTCTTTCTTCTGCTGAACACAAAAGAACCAAACAGTTGCTGGTCTCTACTGACTTCCATAGTATTTTTTTCCAAACTGTGGAAGTCAGTGGGGTACATCAACCATTTACCCATATTCTGGTTACCCATATCCTTCAAAATAACCTTTATGATGAAAGTTTCATTTTTGGGTGAAGTAAACTCTGTCTAAAAGCTATAAATAAAACTGGAAATGAGTAGAAACCGTCAAAATGTACATGAATTCATATGCACTAATATAGTTTAAGACTATTTTAGTAGCTTTATATGATGTATAGTTTGGATTTGGAGATGTTTCTGCCACAGAACTGTTGGAAAGTGTTGAGGAGGAATTGCACCACTGAGAGTGAGTGGGTCTGACAGTTTGTGATGTAAAAACCAATCGTCTTCGGACAGAGGAGTCTGTGTGTGTGTTTATGTGTGTCTAGACACAAATCCCAGAGCATTGCAGACTAACATCCTCCTCCTCCTCTCTTTTGTGCTGATTTAATTTAGGAGTGGGCTGAATTAATAACATCCCCAAGGCGTGCAGGGCGCCCTGAGAGCCTTTCTCCTATTTACTCACCAATACGCATTATAGGGAGTTCTTTTACATCCCTCCTGTGACTTGCCAGACACTGCAACATGCCCCTTTTTAAGGTCATCATGGGCTTCACTTTGTTTTAAAAGAATGCACGGAATGGCAAAAGCTTGGCTTATGAATATTAATTAGGTTATGCATAAGTAATTTAATGCCATCTTTTACTATTTTGATAATTAAATGGTTGGTAGTAAATAATAGATGATAGTGTTTGCTTTTTGTTTCATGATTTAACTGAAACTGATAAGCTCTGAAATTTTTAAATGTTTGTAAACGATGCATATGGTTGAAATGTCCAGCGGTATGATATCTTTTTCTAATAATTATGCATGTAACTTTACTGCATAAAATAATTGTACTTGTAAAATTTTATTGGATTTATTTGATAATATGACTTTCGTTGCAAAATAAATTTATGTGTCAAATCAAATATTTCTACAAAGTACCTAAACTTGCTATTGTGTGGTGCTTCATCCATGCCTATAGGTGGCAGTATAAAGTCCATGACCACTGTCATTTGCCAGCGAAAGAATATTATTAAAGTCACTTTTGACTTTATTATGTATTTTATACAATTTTTTGTTTTCTTTTTCTTAAAAAGACACTGGGGGAAAATTATGATATTATTCAAGGTTAGACATTTTATTTATTTTTAAAATTAAGCAAAACTGAAAATTTTCCAAGCACCCAGAATGGGAGTTTTATATTTAAATTTAAATGTAAATTTTGTTTTTTAATATAAATTTTTACATGTTTAATAGAAATTTAAATGTGATATAATTACATTTTTAATATAAATTAAGGGCCAGATTTGCTAAACAGGGCAAATCATAAAAGTGTCGATGGAAGAGGAAAATTCTGCGTGTGATTTACTGACAATGCGCACATTAATGAACACAGACGCAGCCAGATCATTTCCATAATGACCAGCGCAATCTACCAAGAGCAGCACAAATGAGCGCCTGCTTTAAGACGTTCTTTTTTTTGGGGCGTTAAATAATACCAGTAATGATGAGCGCAGATGTTAGTAAATCACGTTGCGTGATTCATTTTAATACTCTCCTCCCATAAATTTTGCATCTGAAAGAGAAACTCCTACAAATGCATATTCGATAAGGTCAGGCACAAAAATAACTGTTCCCATGCCTTTTCAGCACTAATTGTTCACTGCACGTCTTTAGTAAATCCTGACAGTACTATTTTAATACTAAAAGACAGATTGAGCTGGCGCAAGCTGTTAGTAAATCTGTCCCTAAATCTTTAATTTTAATATAAATTAAATTTGTAATTTTTGAATTTTACTTTAAATATATAATGCATTTCAGATTTATTTCAAATTTTTTTTTAAGTTTATTTAAAAATATAAGCAGCTGATGTATAACATGTCCACTGACTTTTTTTGTACTTCAGGTACCTTCAGGTTCTTAGAAAAGTAATATTTTCTGGTGAAATGTTTTCTTTTTCTTTATAAGAGTATCTGCTCTGGTCTTTTTCTCCCTTGCTTCTTTCATTCAATGGCAAAGATAATCCTGCATCTGGTTTAGGTGCCGCTCACTGATATTGTGCTTTGTGTCTGTAAATGGACTTCAGGTTTAAATAGAGGCCAGACTAGGTGGAAGCTTTTTGTCGATTGCTTTTTTTCTCTCTCTCTCTTAAGCTCAGCGCACAGTTTTGAGCTGTATGAATGAGTAAATAAATATATAAATAAATAGAAAGAATTCTCTGAGGAAGCGCATGTGAATGCGAACATGAGAGAGCGAGAAAGAGAGAGGTGGAGGAGCAGTCAGGGAAAGCGGGCACAAAAGAAAAAACAGAAAGAACACAAAGATAGTGGATGAAAAATGGATTCACAAAGTATACAGAGAGCTACAACAAAAGAATAGGAGTAAAGGATAGAGACACAAGACAAGCAACAGAAGGAACAAGAGAGGCGTCAACTACGGTGGAGACCAGAGCGAGGGATAGAAGGAGAGGAAAAGAGAGAGAGAGAGAAATGGGCCAGCTTTCCCCTGCAAGGCACACCCTGGCATTCAGCCATAGAGGAGAGCAGGAGAAATGCTGAAAGAGAGAGAACAGTATTTGTCAAGAACTGAGGAAAATGTGTCTGTGCAGCATCAAGGAAAAGAGACGGAGAGACGACATGTCTCAGAGAGACAGGAAGTGACTTTTAGGAATCAGCTGTGATATGTAAATATCAACTTTTGCTATCATCTTGGGCCCTTTTGCTCATGTTATGTCATCATCTTGAGAGGATATGAATATGTATCGTCTGATTGCTTAGATAAACATCAGCGTGCCAATGATTTACTGATGTCTGGATCTGGAGGAACAGAGGAAGAGCTTCATTGTGCAGCACAAGCACACATTGTTCCACAAGTATTCAAAGCTATGTTTTGCTGGCATCTACTATCATAAAAACAGACTGAATTATGGGAGTGTCTCTTTTAGTAGGGTAGCTGGCAGTGATGAACAACTGAAAAACTGGTTTGTGTTTTAGGTTATTACAGTTATATGTGTAAAATGTATGTATATGGGTCAAAGACGAGACGTCCCATTTTGGTGCCTGCATCAAATTAAATTTACGAAAGTGATTTTATAGGCATAAATGCAAGTAAAGTGTCTACTTTAATGTTTCAAATAACTTAGGAAATGAAAATGTCAACAACAAAAAAAAGGTGAAATAATGGTACATTATCATTCAGTTTAAAAGATATATTTATGTAAAAATGTCTTTGGAAACTGCGTAGCATCTTTCTTGCACTTGAGCAAGTGTTTTTTTTTTTTTGAGTGAGTATGACATCAACAGGATGTGAGGTCATGGGAATAAACCGCAGTGCTTAATGTTACAGGTGTACACTTCAGGCTTCATTGATGTGATTACCGTTGCTTCCGGAAGAGACGGCACAAATGTTTTCTCTCTCTTTCGCCTCTCACCATTAATGCATGTGATGACGAATTTCGTAAATGTCACTAATAAGTGTTAGTTTATTTATTTGCCACCCAGCATTAGTCACAGTGCATGTTTGAGTGCTTGAGTGACGCCGACACTCTCTCTTGTCTCGATCTGTACAGTTGTGCTTCAGTATCATAAAAAATCTCATTCAGCCACTCTATGATTTTTCTATAAATATCGAACACGCTGGTCTCCGGAGAGAAATGGAATCTATTTTTCAAGGGCTTGCAACTAGGTAACAGAAGATCGAATTTCTATTCAACGTGGATTTTTAGCATGTAGCTGACATTTAACATTCATTAACAAGCATGAAATAACACTTTTCTTTCATTGAATTTTTTCTTTTGCCCTTTAATTTCTATTTACACAGTGACTTTCACCTTCTAAAGTCATCTGATTTCACTCCTGTCGCTCGTTTCTAAAGGTGCGGTCACATTTATTGTTGTTCAGCGAATTTTCATGGGTGAAATACAGTCATTTCAAGTCAATACACCTTGTAGCACTTTGTACAATACAGATGGTTTCAAATCAGCTTCTATAATAATATTCAATTCTAACTCTAATAATACTTAACTATAAAAAACAGGAAAATAACAGAATCAATGATTCAGACTTCAAATTCTCCTTTAAAGCAGCTCTAAAAAGATAATAGTGTAATTTCTCAGCTTAAGTCTGTTACTCTTGATATAGTTCAGTTCAATAACTGTGTAAAATTCAATCATGTAATGAAATGTAAAAACAGCTCTAGAGAAGGCAAGAGTGTTGTTATTCAGCCAAATTCAAATCAGTTCAATAACACTGTTGATGTTGCAAAATTAATTTCAATAGGAATCAATAGAACTTTGCGTCAGGGCGAAATATTTCCTCAAGCTGTTCCCATTCCATTGTTTTTGCCTGTGAATTTTCACTAATGTGACTTCATGTTAATTGGTTAAACTGATGATGTTAAAACCCGTCCCATGTTACAGCACTCAACGGTCACCTTTACAATAAAAGCAGGGAAAAATATCCATATCTCTTACATGGTGACAGGCAGCAGTTTAGCCTTTAGAAAGGTTAGTTTTCCTCATGTGACAAGAGGATGGGTTAGGCCATTAGTATTGATAAAGCAGTCATGTACTGAAGGATGCTCGCCAAACTTTCCACTAAACTGCCTTTAAAATGGTATGAAATCAAGATCCATGTTCACCTTAACTCACCTTTCTACTAGTTTCTCTATTATGGAAGAGTTGCTGCTTTTTCGTCTTATTTTTCCACATTTTTTTGTCATAATCTTTAAGGTTCTGGTCTGAAGGAGACGGACCGAGCAGACAGGGAAACCTAATCCATCTTTTCTGTCCCAGAGGCATTGTGGGAGATGAAGTCAAGCGCACCGCGAGTGAAGCTGTCAGCGGCGGTGATGCGTGAAGCGGAAAGCGGGATCTGTTTTTCTGCAGTTCATGGTTTACATAGAATCAGAAGCCAGCTGAGCTTTGCTTATTCCTCGCCCCCCTCACGTACGCTAGGCTTTTTAGGTGTCCGACTAGAGGAGGTAGAAGGCAAGACCTGCGAGATGTTATTGCATCGTAAATCAGATTCCTGTATGGATTATATGAATTAAACCAAAAGCTGGGGAACATTCATTTCGCAGATGCACAGATGCTAACCTGAAACACTATAAAATATCCACACTAGCTATTGGTGATGTCAAGCTTCTCGCTATAGGCCCGAACAGAATTAGGCATGTCATAAATGCTCTTTCTGGTTGGGTCAGTTAAATAAGGCTACCACTGAAACGACAGCAATGTCAGATTAAGAGGATGGTTCACTCTAAATTGAAAATTGTCAGTATTTTCTTACCTTTGTGTCATTCTAAACATATGTTTTTTCTTCAGTGGAACACAAAAGAAGATATTTTGAAAAATGTCTCTGTTTTTTTTAGTCTATGAAAATCAGTGGGGTCCAATATTGTTTTTGACCTCACTAATTTGCATTGTATATAGACTAGGGGTGTGCGATATATATTGTCTACCATAATATTGTAATTGTTGTTTAAACAATATGCAATTTGACATTATCAAGTATATTGCAAAAACAAAACAAAGTGCACACATACACTATGAGATGTACGTTAGACTACTGCAAGAGTCTTTCAGTAGTCTATTAAAATACATTTTTAATCTCCCCCCTTTTATGTCTTTTATATTTATATCATCTGATATAGTTAATATCACACAAAGAGTGCAGTTTTTTTTCTCCAAATATCAGTACGATCGTAATAACTGACTTACATTTTAGACACATGTTCCTGTTTTTGCTCTATTTTGTTAACGAAAATAGTTTCAAACAAAGCCACGGCAGAATTGTTTTGCGTTTCTGAGCAACAGGGGCGGACTTAATCAATAAGCGAGGTAAGCGGCTGCTTAGGGCCCCGGGGAATCAGGGGTCCCCGTCTGATATTGGCAAAACTTATTTGCAGTGTTGAGCAATGTACATCACAGACATATCGTTTAATTTCTTGAACGCAATGACCAGAAGTGTTTAAGTTAGAATCCACTCATCGCTCAGAAAGCCGAGTTTTTGTCAAGTGCTGAGTTCTGGAAGCTCGGGAAGCTCAGGAATCCTCTCACTATAACAAAGTGTAGATACGATGTAAATAAAAGATTCATTGTGCCGTGTAGAGAGCTTATTAATGGATCATCATGAGATGGCAATGAACTGAAGTGAGTGACAGCTTTTAGTGATTATATGAGGGAGCGTTCTTTTCGCATTTTCTAGGCTGTATAATACTGTCTGCCTGTCTTAGAACAGAGATATTCACCTCAGTAAAGAAAGTATTGTGTTTCAAGTCATAATTTTATTTCTCTTGATGCTTCATAATGACTCACTTGTGTGACTGAATTAGGCGCGCCATGGGCACGAACTGCCGCATCCACGAATGCAATGACTGGAGATTTTCGCTTAATAATAGGCTAACTTAGATTACATTTTTTATTTGTTTCTCGGCAAACCCTACCGTATGCCTTCAGAACACTTGGAATATGAACGCATGGGATAATTTTATGTCTGTAAAAATAATGAAGAAGTTTATAATTTATTAAATGGACAAGTGCAAGCATTTTTTTTTTTTTTTTTGCGATCCAAAAAAACAAATAAGGTTGAATGAATGATTCAATGACTCACTCATGCAGTGATTTGCCGCCACCTACTGGTGATTCTAGGTTTATATTTAAAATGTATTTTCCCTTTTTCCCCAGAATCATTTCAGATATCACTATTGAACATTTTGTTTTTAAAACATAAAAACATTATTTATGCATTTCTGACTGCAGGTTAACTGCATTCATGTCCTGCATTAAACAATCTGTTTAAATGCATCTAAATGCCACCTCTGCATTGCAAACACACATTTTCTTGATACTGATTTAATTTGATTGGTAACAGCCCTATAGTGTCTTACTATTTAAATTTATTGATTAAATGTAATAATTTGACACAAAAAAATGATGCATACATTTAATTAGGTTAGAAAACATTGGCCTTATAAAGGTAAAAATGCTCATAAAAGGTAAAAATAAATTTAAGCTTATTGGAAATGTTAATTTCTCCTGCAAATTACTCCTGAAAACTAATCCCCAGACAAAATATGAAGAATATATCAAAAGCTTTGGGAGTCTGGGAGTCAGCTGTCCACAACAGTGCTAAACCTGCCAAAATACCAGTACAATAACATACTCGGCGAAATCATTATCGACAAAATACCAGAAAAAAAATCATTTTTTTGTCATTATTGTACACCCCTAAAAAATTCTCCAGAATTCACCCAAAATTAAAATTCTGTCATTATGTTCTCACTTTTACTGTAGTTTCAAACCTGTTTGACTTGCGGAACACAAAAGAAAAGATTCTGAAGAATGATTTTTGTCAATACACTAAAAGTCAATGGGGTCCAAAATAACACTGGAATCCACTAACTTTTATTATATCTTCAGAAGAAAGCAAGTGATACAGGTTTGAACGACAATGAAGGTGAGAAAATAATGACAGAATTTTGGGTGAACTATTCCTTTAAATGTGCCTGATGTTATATAAAACACCATGTAGATTGTGTGATCCACACACACAGACATTCATCGATTATGGAAGTGTGGGATAACAGCACTGACCTGCTTGTTCATTTGAGTGGAATGTTGGTAGAGGCGCTTTAGGGGTCACTGGTAGTGTGGGCCATAGCGAAATGGACCATTGCAGTGAGGAAACTGCCAACTGTAGAGCGGCGGCATTGCAAACAGTACTCTCTTTAATAGAACAGTTGATAAAATCTAGCCTATTAAAAACAAACCCTTCTTTTCACTCCTAAAGGGAAACATACGGCTCTGTGTGTTTACAGTATCCTGAGTACACACAAAGGGCATCTGAGCTGTGGCTTTTTGATAATGTCAAATAAAACCTTCCTTGGGTTGTTTTCCTAAACAGATGTGGTCCCTTTAAAAAGGTCAGACTGACAGAGAAAACAACTAAGCTGGAGTTTCGGGTGTTTAGATGAGGGGTTGCTGGACTGGAGGAGTGTTTGGTGCGAATCTTGCTAACGTAACTGCATTCTTGATTGCTACAAGCAGCCGCTGTGTCCCCTTTAGCGCATACACCTCCACCCCACCCCCACTTTCTCTCTCCCTGGGGATGTACAGTATGTGGTGATTTTAGTAGATATCCAGCCCTGCAGACAGGGGAAGTGTGACTGAATCACGTTTATGTAGTCTCAAGACCAAGGTGAGATCAAAAAATCAAACTGTGGTTTCCCCCAAAGTCCTGTCTGCTTGTGAAACTCGTCTCTAGTTTATTAAAGCATTGAATTTCAGTTGTTATTAATGATGCATTTGACACTGTGGTGACCAGACGGGCCTGTTTTTTGGTGGCCTTTCCCTCGGCTGAAGCTGTCCTTGGAAATGTCCCTGTTTTTCTGTGCTTTTAAAAACAGGGATGTCCAAAAACCTAGCCTATTAGTCTCATAGGAAAGATAGAATATTCTATTTATAGCCTATAATTCTACGAAAGGTCCCATATTTATTATTTACCAGTCTCAGTTTCTCTTATTTATTTGATTACTATTATTGATTGCTTTATAGTGGCTTTATAAAGCAATTCAGTGCAGCAGCTGTCAGCACTCACGCTTTGTTTTGGATGTGTGCTTATGTCACGATCAGTCGACAAACATTAGTCTGAGCATAAGTTTTAGATATATTTTGAATGTACAACATATATTCCTACAAAAGTGGTTATTGACTGATATTAGAGAATTTCAGAGTTGTTCTTTTATTTTGTAAGTAAATATTAGATGAATAACAGACAACTTCAAATACTTAATTGTTCATGCTCATTTCCCATATTTTTACATTTAGATATGATATACAGAATTTGTATTTAGATGTTTAGGTATTAGAGATACTATCATCTACTGCCCTTTTAAATGGATAGTTCACCTAAAAATGAAAATTCTGTCATTAATTGCTTAGCCTCATATCATTTCAAACCCTGTAAGACCTTTGTTCATCTTCGGAACACAAATTAAGAAATTTTTGATGAAATCCGAGAGCTTTCTGACCTAGACAGAAACGCAAATGAAACGTCAAGGCCATATAAGGACATCGTTAAAATATTCTGTGTGGCATCAGTGGTTCAACCGTAATTTTATTAAGCTGCGAGAATACTTTTTGTGTGCAAAGATCTTGCAGCTTCGTAACATTACAGTTGAACCACTGATGTCATATGGAGTATTTAACGAAGTCCTTACTACCTTTCTGGGCCTTGAACGTGTCAGTTGCATTGCTGTCCATGCAGGGTCAGAAAGCTCTCAGATTTCATCGAAAATACCTTAATTTGTGTTCTGAAGATAAACGAAGGTTTTAGGGGTTTGGAACGACAATCAGGGTGAGTAATTAATGACAGAATTTTCAGTTTTGAGTGAACTATCCCTTTCAAGTTAATCATTAAAAACACTGTTAAATGTAATCTTTAGAAAATATCTAAATGAATACCCAATTTTCATACTTTATATCTAATGTTTTTATGTCAGTTCACTTGTAGCATTTAAAACATTTGATTTTACTTTTTGTTTTCATAAATACCATTTGTAATTTTATTTCTTAAAGTATAGAATTTTAATATTGTCTATTTTTCGACCAGAAAAAGTGAGCCAGAACATGAAAATAATTATTGGATTATTGTTTTGGCCAGGATTTTAGTATTTAATTAATATAATCAGTGTTGTCATTGTCATTTTCCAGCAAACCCAGAGTAATTAGTAATTAGGCCCTATATGCATTGTACAAATAAAGATAAGCAGGTTTTTAAATATGTATGTGTTTATATAGAAATTCAGTGCAGCAGCTCTCAGCACTCTCGCATTGTTTTATATACGCTTGTCATGATCAGTCGACAAGCATTCATTTGAGGGAAAGATGGTAGTCTTTACGGTTCATAACAGTGTGTGTTAATGACTAATTGTCTTTTAGAGTAGTTTGACAGTATACCATACTTCATCACAGTATGACATTTATAATAGTCAAAATAAGACTTTTTAAATTCATAGATAATAACACTAGACATTTCTGTTATATTAGCCACTAAATTTCATTACAGAAATATGATCGACTTGTTTTATACTTATCTTCAATGTTGTGCGTGCTGGGATATGATTTTCTATGTCCTAGAGCTGTGTGGATTGGGATGACAGGAAACTAACAGTAAAATTGGGGAAGTTGAGACAATACCGTTCTCTTTGTGCTTATTTTTGTGGCAGATATTCATTTGGGATATGTGGTATGGTGTGTGCTGTGGGAGAATATACTCAGCAGCATTCAAAAGAAGGTTAACTGTGCAAATCAGGTGGAACAGAGCGACTGCAGTGAGAGAAATCTGCCGCAATCTTATTTCTCTCCCTGATTGGATAAACATCTAGCCTATGGCGTTGTGACTTGGTATGCAGGTCTCAGACAAAATTGTTTAAGTGGAGTGCAGATGTTGAAGGGCATGACAGTGTGTGAGCTGACTCTGTGTGTGTGGGTTCTGCTGGTGTTCAAATATAATAAGGAGAACAAACACGACTGGTTTTAGAACAGTGATTCCCAAGCAGAGGTATGTGTATCGCAGGGGTTACTTGGACATTCATAGAAGAAGAAGAAGAATTTATTTAACTATTGTTTAAAACTAAATGATAATGTATTAAAATAATAATATTAACCCTAATAAAAAAGTAATACATGTAAAATACATTTATTTCATACTAAGTATAGTTCAACCTATTAACATTTACTGACGTATCGCACGAGACTTACTGATATACTACTTCTGCACAATGCACATTTCTTAATATTAAGCCTAAAATGTGTTTTAATGTCACTATTGATGAGGATTGTATGATCTTTAAATAATATTAGTCTTTAAATGCAAGCAGTTCTGCTTTAGCACAATCAAATATACTTCAGTATATCTTTAGTTGGACCTCAGTACTGCTTCTGCACAATTAAAATGCAAGTACAAAATTAGTTGCTCCAGTTTAGCAGAATTTAAGTATACCAGTTTAGTATACTAAAAGTACAATTGTGGCGTATTTTTATAAAGCACATAAATATGTAAATGTATTTGTAGTATACTTAGCATTAAATAAATGTATTTCAAATACATGTTAGTATATTTATTTTTCACTAGGGAATTTAATGATTTTTCTCTGCTTTTCTGATGAAGGAAAACACTAATTTATGGAATGTGTTTTAAAATTTGTGTGGATGGCACTTGTGGCAGAAACATTATTATTAAATAGGACCATTTAAACAATAGCAACAACAAATACTGTGACAGAAATCAAATTTTGTGCTACTGTTCAAACATTTGTGGTTATGTGTAATATTGTTTTCAAAGAAATCAATACTTTTTTTCAGCAAGGATGCATTAAATTGATCAAAAGTGACAGTAAAGGCATTCATCATGTTACAAAAGATTTTATACTTTTTTCACAATATTATAGTTTTTACTGTATTTTTGATCAAATAAATGCAGCCTCTGTAAGCATAAAAGATATTGTTCAAAAATATTTAAAAATCTCAAACCTTTGAACTGCAATGCATATGCTACTTTATGAATTTGAATTTGTTATTGTTGTTTAAATGGTCCTGTCTAATAATATCGTTGAGAATACTAAATTAATTCATGTATAGTATGAACACATTACTGTTTTTGTCAATGAAGAAGTACTTGAGCTTTAATAACGGGGTTGTACATGAGACAAAAAAGGTTTGGAAACACTGTATGTTCTTGGTTTGGCTCTGTATATTGAAGTGTGTGTGTGTGTGTGTGTGTGTGTGTGTGTGTGTGTGTGTGTGTGTGTGTGTGTGTGTGTGACTAGCCTCTGCTTCTCTGTGGGAATGATGTTCCCCACTGCCAGATTCAGGTGTCTTCCGTTCCCTTCCCCCAGTCCGAGGCAGATGTAGTCTGTGTGCAGTCATGGAGATAGTGCTTTTAGCACATCCATGATCAAAGAGCCTATACTTATGGCACAATGAGATCCTGCTAATAATCCACAATTACTTTCAGACACATGCTAGTGCCAATCAGAATCATACAAAAATAACTAACTACGACAAAGCACTTCAGATGCTGTGCGTTCAGCAATATGTAATTACAATAGCATCGATTAAATGAGCCTACTTGTGTACGATGACAATAATGCCCTCATTGCCGTGAGCGTACATTGCGAGTTGTTAGTTTTGACGTGCCGCTGTCTTTTTGGCTGTTTGCTCGGAACAGAAAAGGGAAAACGGAAATCATCAAAGCCAGGTGGTTTTTCCATTAGCGTGCCGCAGTTAAGCTTCAAAGCTGAGAAGTCGGACTTGCTGCAAGAAAGAAATATGAAAAGGGGAAAACTGACAATAACTGCAAGACTGTCAGACATGAGAGACATTTTCAGAGACGGGCCTGCTTAACTACTCAATTCAGACTGAGACAGTAGATGAGACATTGCCTCAGCAGCCACTGAAGTTTCTCAGAATTGCAAAAACACAGGGAGAAGCAGCGTGGAGCTCATTGTCATACAGCATATAAAGTGTATATTGGAAACTGCTGGCACTTACAGATGCAGCTCTGAAAGTCCATATAGAACTGATCCAATTTTCCATTTTCTTTCTTCTGTGTTTTTTGTGGAAAGCCCATTTAGAAAGCAAGCACCCTGTAGACTATTTCCAATGTTAAATCAAGGAGACAAGCCTTAGCTGTTTAGCACAGTCCCGTTAGCTTATACTGTATATACAGTATATGAGATTGGTAAGTCTCTCATGCTCATCAAGCATTTATTTGATCAAACATACAGTGAAATAGTAATATTGTGACATTTGTTACAGTTTAACTAAGAAAGTAGTTTTTATTCATATAAATATTAACCAATTTAAAAAAAAAAATCAGGATTCTTTGATGAATAGAAAGTTTAAAAGAGCATAATTTATTTGAGATAGAAATCTTTTGTAAAATTATAAGTCTTCACTGTCACTTTTGATCAATTTAATGCATTCTTTCTGAATAAAAGTATTAATTTCTTTTTTTTTTAAATCTTACCAAACCCAAACTTCTGAACAGTATTGTGTTACCTCACAGGTTATCAACCACTATTGCAGAATTTTATTTATAAATTTAAGTTTATTTTTAATTTATTAAGTACATATCATTAATTCTTTCCCATATTTGTACATTTAGATATATTTGTGTTTAGATATTAGAGACATTTTACTGTCATGCTCCCTAAAAGATATTCTTGTAAAAATAAAATCAAATAATTTAATAACAATGTGAAATGTAATCTCAAAAATAACTTTTTCATACTTTTTATCAATGCTTTTGATGCCTAAATTCACTTCTAGCAAATGCTGGATTTTACTTTGTAGTTATTTTTAAAGTATTTAAATATAAAATTTGTGATTTTATAAAATATAAAATTTTATTATTGACCATTTATTTGTTATCAGCCATAACATGAAAATAATTATTGCATTTATTTATTTATTTTTATTGGTAATAATATAATCAGTGTTGTCATTTTCATTAATATGACATTTACAAAAAATAAAAATACAAAAATACAAAAATTGAGTTGTGTTAAATGATGACTTTTGTATTTTGTGATTTGTAAATTAGCTATTCTTGTGTAACATTCAAAACTACAAAAATAAGTTTACCTGGTAATAGAAATAATGTAGAGAATAAATATATACAGGTGGTGGAAGAGTTTCCCAGGCTGTTTCATTAATGTTTCAGACACCTATGGAAAAGCCCTAACGTAAACACTAACGTAGGCTGCTGCTTTAAAGTGAAGTAAATGTTCAGCACTCTCTCAGGTTTAATGTAATTTATGTCTTACGCATCTAACTCTCTCTCTCTCTTCTTCTGTGTTGTTGTGTTTTGCAGTCTGTTCGCAGTACTCGCGGGGCGTGTTCGCCATTTTCGGCCTGTACGACAAGAGGTCGGTTCACACGCTAACGTCCTTCTGCGGCGCGCTGCACATCTCCCTCATCACGCCCAGTTTCCCCACTGAGGGCGAGAGCCAGTTCATCTTACAGCTGCGGCCCTCCATACGAGGGGCCCTTCTTAGCCTGCTAGACCACTATGACTGGAATCGATTTGTCTTTCTCTACGATACCGACAGGGGTAAGACAATAAAACACACTCACTCACACTAATACTCATTTCCATTTGATAATTTGCGAAATGTAATGAAGTGGCAGTGGAAGTGTTTAATAGATGACTTGAATATTAAATAATGTACTGCATAATGTCTTAAAGGAAAAGTTCACCAAAAATGAAAATCATCTTTTACTTACTCTCATGTTGTTTCAAACCTGTATGACTTTCTGTCTTCTATGAAACACATACAGAATCATTTTGAAGAGCCTTCAGACAGCTATTTTATATACAGCAGAAGTTTATAGTGACCAAGCTTCAAAAAAGTTTTAAAAAAGAACCATAAAATGTGAAGCTATACAATTTTTGTATACAACAACTAGGGATGCGCAATATTATCGGAATGTTATCGGAAATGGCTGATAAAGGTTTAAATTGTGAATATCGGCATCGGCCGGATATGAAAAAATGTGCTGATATGCCTTTGTTTACTTAGGGGGCACTGTTGGCTTACTGTAAAATACACAACATTAAGATACTTGTGTTTCTGAATAAATAAAGCAGTAATTAATGTCACAAAATCAGTAGCCTGATTTAATTAATCGGTCAGAAGCTATAGCTTACATGAATAAAAACAAACATGATAGTAGTAAATGAAATAATTTTATATGTGTACAGATTTATTCATGTGTAATATATAATTAAAAATAATTTGTTTATAATCTCTGCACAGGAGAGACTTTCCAAACATAAGGAAATATATCGGTATCGGCATCAGCTATCTGACAAAATGAGTTGAAAAATATCGGCATATCGGATATCAGCAAAATCCAATATTGTGCATCCATACAACAAACCAAAATTTGACGTTTTTGAGTTAGTGATCCAATCTCAAGAGTCAAACCAATCTGATTTGTGTTCTTTTGAGTCGGTTATTCTCAGTGAACCATTTGATCTGGTTCACAAATCTAGCTGGTCACTTTTTTCTGCAGTTACAATGAATGAGAACATTATATTTAAAGCTTCAAAAGCCTTTATTCATGGATAATCTTCCTCTCCAAACAGACAAGAAACACAGTAAGTTGAATTTGAGAACAGAATCGTCAGATTCAGAACTTAAACAACTACTTCATTAAAAAATAGGACTTAGAAGACGAATCTGTCATTGCTAGTTCTTGAACGAACTGTCTTGAACTTTCAAAAAGATCTAGGGCAGATGTCAAGACTTTCAGAGAACAGCGTTCCTCCCAAAAATCTGACATATGACTTCAGAGGACTTAGAATATAGTCATATGGAATCATATGAATCACTTTTTAACCAAAAACCATTTATGTTACACAGAAGACAGAAAGTCATACAGGTTTGGATCAATGTGTGGGTGAGTCTACAGTGTAAACTCTGCTTTATTGGAGTCAGGTGACTAGGAATGATGAGCCACTCAGAATTTCATTTCCAAGGAGCCTGTTATTAAAAGAGAGGCTTATTCTTCGGAGAGCAGGGCCAGGTCTTAAACTCTCGGTTACACTAATGAGCAGTTTGTTGGCCAGAAACACCTCTGTTTCTTTCTTACTTGTCTCTCTCCCCTATCCTCTCCTTCAATGTCTTTTCTTGCTCTGTGCTAGACTGAGACCATCCCAGGATCCCCATAGGTGAGCTGTGGCTTTAGGTCTGACACACTTCTGAAATGTACCGACTTCCTTTGAAAGACGAGCACAATATCCTCCTGTCATCAGAGTCTGTAAATCATGAGAGCTCATTGCACAGTATTCTATAAATAACACAAGTGATCTGTGTTGTCTTGTGCGTGTGTAAGATGCGCTGCTCTCTGTCATTTCACGGATGTTCCTGACGTGCAGAGTTCTCACATCTGCCACTGACATGTATTTTTCCTTCACATCCCATATGGCCGCTTATTTGCAAATTTTCCATATGGTGAGCTTAATCAAATATTTTTGAAATGTTAGCAAAATCAGAGCATTCGGGATCCTTGTATCTGCTTTATCAAGTGCTTATACAGTAAATAAGCCTTTTTTTACATATAAAACAAAAGGGCACAATGAATTTTTTACAGAGAAGTAGTGTTTACCCATCCATTGTTATGTTGTGCCTGTAACCATTGTAAAATCCATAGGTGGAGGATGGACCAACTCCTTCGCACGTTATCTTCTTTTTATTTAAAAAAAAACACATTTAAAATAGATTTCCTGTCATGTAGAACAATACATTTCATACAAGGTATTGGTGATACCTTCTGTAATGCACAGCTTTGAGAGGTTTATTGCTTGTATCAAACAGCAGCAAAATAAATATTATAAAACATAGCAAAAAAGTAATACAATTGTATGATAATAATTAAAAATAAACAGTATAGATTTAATATTAGATGTAATAATAATTATAATAATAACAAATAATTTATTATTATTATTATTATTATTATTATTACATTGTTGTTGTTATTTTTCTTAAATATAAATAAATATAGACATATGTAAGTTAATAATAATTGGAATAAAAAACTATGTACTTTTTTATTGTTGCCAAGCAATGTATATAGCCTATGTGCATTATAAATAATGTGTTTATAATATATAATAGTTTTATTATTATTATTTTTATATTAATTAACAATAATAATAATAATTGGAATAAAAACATAGACTATTTATTGTTGCTGAGCAATGCATTAATATAGATGTTTGTATTATGTTATATATACACACACACACACACACATATATTTAGTTATTATTATTTGGAAGTGTGTGTGTGTGTGTGCGTGTGTGTGTGTGTGTGTGTACACACGTTAATAATATGTTATTATAATAATAATTTGAATTCAACACTGTATCTTTTGTTTTTGCCAAGCAATACATTCATATAAAGGGTGTGGTCATGTATGTATTTATGTATATAATTATATATAATGTATTATATATAATGCTCATCCAGTCATAAATTACAATCAGAACTATCCTTATAAAAGAGTACATTACAGGCTCAAACTGTGAAGGCTGATAGATGAAGATGTTTGAAAAGTGATTATATAGTGTTAACATGGATTATGCAGTTACGTTTTAGGTGAATTATTTCTTTAAGACAAAGAGAAAATTACAAAACTTGGTCAGTGGGCAGAAAAACCGCTCCTACTATGAACATTCTGCCCACCTCACTTCTGAAATGATTGCGACAAATGTCAGAAGACATTCAGGGTATCATTTTATGTGCACTACCAGTTGGCCACTATTAGTGCTTTGGAGCTTTTGAAAAGCACAGATTTTGTCCTGATGGTCCTTGTTTAGACTACTGGCTGAGTTGCTTTAGACTCAGTGTGCTGTGAGAGCTTCTGAGCAGATACAATCTGAGCGGGATGTGGACATGATGAATGGTTTAGTGTAAGAGGTTGGCACTTCGCTGCATTTTCATGGTCTGTTCTCCATCCCTTTGCTCTCTACCACACACACACACACACACGCACACGCACAGGGCTGCTTCCCCCTGCTGGGCTGGATGGGAGATAAGGGGGGAATGGAGGACGCTGGCAGCTCTAATGCTGATTCTGGTACTGGTTGGTTCCAGCACATACATGGATATTCACATATGCACATGACACCCCAAGCAACTGATTTATCAGCTATTAATCAGAGCTGGATTCTCCACTGGGGGGCTTGAAGTATTAGCAGCAGAGGCTGTGATTTGAAATAGATGGCAGAGTTAGTGGTCGATACTGCAGGTGTCTGCAGATATTGAGAGTGTAGAGGGAGTTTAGTGCATGCGGTTGGGCACGTTTGCTTGTGAATGTGTATGTAATCAGCCTACTTGACTGATTGCTGTTTGTTTAACACACTGGCATGTTAAAATGTCCACATCAGCCATAATGTACAGTGCTTTGATATGTTAATTCGTGGCTATTTATGTTGCACGTATCCTGAGAGCATCAGGGCATTGGTAAACACTGCAGTTGCTCAGCCAGCATTTAATGTGTAATGCTCCTGTAGCCCAACTGGTATGAGATGATGCTAGAAACATCAAGGTTGTGGATTTGATTTTCACACATGCCGATAAAACACCTTGAAACGCTCTGGATAAAAGCGTCTGCCAATTGCACAAATGGATTTAATGTCGTTTTAACATGACTTAATGCTTGTAATATGCAGGTCAATGACATCCCACTCATTTATTTGTCTTTTTATCTATTAGTTTATTTAAAAATGCATTAAAAACATGAATTAAAATTCATTTTATTATATATATATATATATATATATATATATTATATCTGTATGTACATGCCATTCAAAAAGGGATCAGTAAGATTTTTTAAATGTTTTTTTTAAAGAAGTTTCTTATGCTAATCAAGGCTGAATCTATTTGATCAAAATACAGAGAAAAAATAATAATTTCGTGAAATATTATTGCAATTTAAAATAACAGTTTTCTATTTTAATATACTTTATAATATAATTTATTCCTTTGAGGCAAAGCTGAATTTTCAGCATCATTACTCCAGTCTTCAGTGTCACATGATCATTCAGAAATCATTCTAATATGCTAATATCATTCTAATATATTTTTTTAAGAAATTAATACTTATTTAGGAAGGATGTGTTAAATGGATAAAAAGTGATAGTAAAGATTTATATTGTTAGAAAAGATTTCTATTTTGAATAAATGCTGTTCTTTTTAACTCTTTATTCATCAAAGAATCAAAGAAAAAAGTATCACAGGTTCCAAAAAATATTAAGCAGCACAACAGTTTCAACACTGATAAAAATAAATCAGCATATTAGAATGATTTCTGAAGACTGAAGTAATGGCTGATGGAAATTCAGCGCTGCGTCACAGAAATAAAATTATATTTTAAAGTATATTAAAATAGGAAATCAATATTAGAAATTGCAATAATATTTCACAATATTACTGTTTTTTCTGTATTTTTGATCAAATAAATACAGCCTTGATGAGCATAAGAGACTCCATTAAAAAAAAAAAAAGATTTTTATTATACACACTGCCTTTCAAAATTTTGGAATCAGTAGGATTTTTAATATATTTTTTTAATGGAGTCTCTTATGCTCATCAAGGCTGTATTTATTTGATCAAAAATACAGAAAAACAGTAATATTGTGAAATATTATTGCAATTTCTAATATGTGTGTGTATTAATTAATAAATTTATTTATGTATTTATTTATCTATTTTTCCATTTATATAGAGTATAAAGAAATATGTCCATTTTTTCCTGGATTTTTTATTATTATTATTATTTCTTTCTTTACCGGGCTCTAGACTGCGACCATTTTTTGAGAGTGTGCAAGTAAAAATTTGACGTGGTCACACTTGTGCGAGTGCATGGTCTGCGCTGCTCCAAAACGTCTGCTTCATACAGCGCGCGCTGCAGAGCCGCAGCACATTGTAGCAGGAGTCAGATTTCACTGATCACGTGAAAAGAGGCGCTTTCAGCGTGAGCGCTTCGTGGGTAGAGCCTGGTTATACTCGCAGAGCGTGAAGGTGTGCGCAGCGGACGGAGCGCAAAGGAGGATTTGGTTTTCAAACTAAAGTAAAAGACCGCTTCTTAAACCAGAGAAGGTGAACATGTTGGTATTCTTGTAGTAAAAAAAAAACACGCAAGTCCTGTCAGCGACAGCCAGTTTAGTTTTACTTTTTTTGTTTTCGTTTTGAGAAGCTTGTTATCTTTGCTGTTTACCTCACGTTACACTATGGAGGCTTTCCTTAATTTTTTTTTAAATATTATTATTTATTTGATTCCTCAGTGTTTGCTAAACATCCTGTAATGTATTACTCGGTATATAATACAGCATGTGATGTGTCCTATGCCATGCCTCCTCTTATTATTTTTTGTTAAAAAATGTTATGCAGGCTAGTTTGTCATTGAAATGTACTGTTTTATTGTTGTGCTTTTTAATTAAGAATAACAATGAATCCATCTTTTGTTTTAGTCTTAAAAAGTGAAAGGTGTATATATATATATAAGCAAAACAGACAATTACCTTTTCTTGTAAAACGTGACACCAAGATTGTGAATTTGAAAGTGAAAGCATGAGAAAAAAGGAATTCCTGTTCACAAAATTTAAATCACAAATAATACTGATGAAAAAGAACGGGTTGAATGTTGAACACTTTCGTTACCATATAACTATAAACTATGATAAAAGTTCATCAGCATGCATTGATTAATCAAATGTTGTATCAAATAAATAAATAAATAAATTGCGACCAAATGATGTGCTCGTGCGACCAACTGAGAAAGTTAGTCGCACAAGTGCGACCAGTGGGAAGAATGAGTCTAGAGCCCTGCTTTATCTTGTACAATCCTTGTGTCATCAATTTGGATAGACCCATATACTAGCATACATTCCTCCTCATTTGGCAGGTTATAGTAAAAACAGGTAGCGAACAGACAAGGCACCCGATTGAGCAAAAGTGTTGCCAGATCAAGCACAGGTTAATCCATTAAATAGTGGAGCCGAGAGAGCTGCGTTGCCAAATTCTGATTGTGACCATAAGGGTCCGTTTTACAGGGACATCTGCTCATCTTGGAGTCAAGTGGGCCTCAGAGGCTCCGAGTGCCTATTTCAAACAGCTAGATTAACATATCCAACACCAGCCCTGTCTGATTAGTACAAGCAGCGCTGATGCCAGTAGCTAGAATCACAAGCGCTCTCAGGAAGCCTCAATCACACCTTGGAGAAGGTGACAAAAAGCAGCTCTTTCTGTCTTCCAATTTAAACGACGTGTATCGCTGCATGATGATGACTTCTATTTTAAAGATGCAGGAGATTAGATTCATGCAACCGAAGAAATGTGATGTATTTGTCCATTTCTCTGAGTACTGTTGAGTCTTTGTGGGAATTGAGGCCTAAAACGAGTCCGCATGAAAGGACGGGAGGTTCGTATCAGCACCTTACGATCTGCACCATGTGATTGCTCACAGGCCTGCCGTTGCAGATGAGAGAGTACCGCACTGGTGCAGGAATGACTCACTGACAATGCCACAAATCACATTCTTTCTGAATAATTGAGAGCCGTGGCTCAATGGACTTCAGCAATCCCATGGTTATTAAACTCATGCAGCGATGGAACAAGCTGGACCAGCGCGAGTATCCCGGCTCTGACGCTCCTCCCAAGGTACTGTCGCATGGTCCGGTCCAGTGTGGAACCACTTTGAAGTCAGATACATTTGAGTCCCTCCAGTCAATCAGATATCTAGAATGAGTCTGATGATCACATCCAGTGGTCTTATAAGCATGTGTCAAGGTTGAGTAAGGCAGAAAGATTTAACATTTTGGATGAACGGGTGAGCGTAAGGAAGAAATGTAGGATGGATGGATGGATGGATGGATGGGTAAAAAGTAGGATGGATGTATAATGTAAGAAAGGAATGGAGAATGTTGGGTTGATAGAAGGGAGAAATGAAAGATGGATGGATAATGTCATCAAGGAAGGGAGAAAGGATGGATGGATGGATGGATGGATGGATAATGTAACCAAGAAAGGAAGAAAGCATAGGTAGAAGTATGGATGATGGATAGTGCAAGGAAGACAATAAAGTATGGGTGAAAAGAAGAAAGAAAAGATGAAAGAAAGGGAGGATGGATGATGAAAGGAAGAAAAGGAGGATGGGTGGGTAGAAGAAAGCAAAGATGGTTAATATGGTGGGTGTATGAACAGATAGGAAGTACAGTAAGATAAGAAGGAAGGGTGGATGAATAATGTAAGCAAAATGAAGAAAAAATAATTGTGTGGAAGGAGGGAGTTAAGGAAAGAAATACAGACAAAGGAAGGGGTGGATGGATGGATTTTAGGAAGGAATGAAGAAAAGAAATAAGAAATAGACAATTGAAAAAGGAAGGAATGGTGGATGAAATGAGGATGGGTGGGTGGAGGTATAGATGGATGGAAGAAAAAAGGATGGATGGAAGGATGGATAAAGGAAGAGAGAAAGGATGAATGTGAAGTATGAATGGATGTGGGTGGTTGGGTTTGTGAAATGAAGGAAGGAAAGAAAGAAATATAGACAAAGGAAAAAGGAACGGATGGGTGGTTGGGTTTGTTGAAGGAAGGATGAATGGAAGAATAGATGTGAGTGGTTGGGTTTGTGGAATGAGGGAAAGAAAGAAAGAAAGAAATATAGACAAAAGAAAAATCAGGGGATGGATGGATGGAAAGAAGGAAAGAAATATTGACACAAAAAGGAAGGGAGGGTGGATGGATTTTAGGAAGGAAAGAAGGAAGGAATGATGGACAGAAATAAAAGTAAGGGATGATGGAAGAAAGGAGGATGAGTGGGTGAAAGTATGGATAAATGGAAGAAAAAGGATGGATAAAGGAAGAGAGAAAGAATGAATGTGAAGTATGAATGGATGTAAGAGGTTGAGTTTGTGAAATTAAGGAAGGAAAGAAAGAAATATAGACAAAGGAAAAAGGAACAGATGGATGGATGGGTGGAAGGAAGGAAGGAAAGCAATATAGATGAAGTAAGGGAGGATGGGTGGTTGGGTTTGTTGAAGGAAGGAAGGATGAATGGAACGATAGATGAAGGAAGAAAGGAAGGATGAATGAATAAATGTAAGGATGGATAGATGTGAGTGGTTGGGTTTGTGGAATGAAGGAAGGAAAGAAATATAGACAAAGGAAAAACAAAGTGATAAATGGGTGGAAGGAAGGAAAGAAAGAAATATATAAGAAAGGGAGGATGGATTGGTGGTTGGGTTTGTGGAAGGAAGGAAGAAGGGATGGAAGGATAGATGAATGGAGAAAGAAGGGATGAATGGCTAGAAGCATGTGGTTTGGTTAGTAAAATGATGGAAGGAGGAAATGATGGATGGAAGGAGAGATGAAGGAAGATTGGATTGATAGAATAGGAAAAGAAAGATAGAATGGCACATATGCACAGTCACAAGTTTTATACCAGAACTGGAATATCAAAGACAGAAGCTGTGCTGATGTATTGGAGTATCATAGAAACACTGCAACAAACCATATCACTTCGACCCATACTGTGAATTATACGCATACATTATCATAAGCTGTTTCATTCATCCTCGTCTCACCAGCTCGTGATTTGATATGCCTGTTCATGTCTGCATCATGAAAGCAAGGTCTTTGTTGATCCGTTTTTACTGGGACTCACTTTCCCCTTGGGGTCCGATGAGGATGACATTCTTTGGAGGGTGGTTGCATTGATCCCCGCCTGGTGATGCGCCTCAGTAACGGAAATCCCTTTGGCGTGGCCTGAGGGGACATCGCTTTACCAGGCGGCTGCTCCTCACTGCACACCGCTGGCCAGAGCAGGATGCTGGGGAGGGACACTGGTGGGGTGTAAATGAGATGCTGTGGTCCAACCATGTCAACACACGCACGGATCCACATATACACTCTCACAGACTCGCCCTGTGGTATTTTGACTCGGCTGCTCCGTCTTTCATCCCAAATACTTTAAGCTACTCCCATAAGCCCTTCTCAGACAGCAGCACGACTGACACCCCAAAACCTCATAAAATCTCTGAGCTGTTAGCCTTTCCTGCTGAGGCGATCGGAAGAGTCCTGAAGGCACCGTCTAGTGAGGACACACCTCCAGGGATCAATCCGTGTGTTTTTAGGGCTTAGGGGAGCACAGGGTATTAGCCGGAGTGATTTAACTGCAACTTTGCAGGACTTCCTTTCTGTCCTGCGGGAGTCAAAAGATAGTCCTGTTATCTTTGATAATTAATGTCGGGCCATGAAACGGTGGGTAGACTCAGTTTAAAAACATTGCCTTAAAGGGATAGTACACTCGAAAATTAAAACCTGTAACTAATTTGTTGTACGTGTACATCATTCCACATTTCCAAAAAATATAAATTCTCAATGGCCACTTCAGTTCTTCAAAAATTACCAAAAAAAGTCAAAATGATAACCAGAGCAGTCTACTGAATAAACAAATTGTTCAATCCAATTTATGAAAAATGTTTATTAAAAAGAGTCAAAAGAATGATTCATTCACAAATTAGACTGATGTGGCTCAGCAGTGACCCAAATTTCTTCACGTAAAGTGGTTTCAAAATGGCTTTTATGGTGCTTTTATAACCATTCAAAAAAATTGGGGTGAGTAAGATTTTTGAAAGAATTTCTTTTTATTGAAAGAAATTAATACTTTTATTCAGCTATAACACATTAAATTGATCAAATATGACCATAAAGACATGTATTATGTTTCAAAGTAAAGCTGATCTTTTGAACTTTCTATTATTCAAAGAATCTTGGTAAAAAACATTATAATAGTTTCTACATAAATATTAGGCTGCACAACTGTTTTCAGCATTGATAATATTAAGAAATGAGCACCAAATCAGCATATTAAAAAGATTTCTGAAGAATCATGTGACACTAAAACTGACTGAAAAAAAAAATCAACTTTGCCATCTCAGGAATAAATTAGATTTTAAACCATATGAAAACAGAAAACCATTATTTAAACTGCAGTTTATTTGTAATTATATTGTGGCGGGAGGAGCAAACGACAGACACAGTGGGTGTGGCGTCAGGCCTCGGAGAGGCTTTTATTAAACAGAAATGTCAAAAATAAAGTGTCCAGGGGGAAAAAGTGTCCAAAATAACAGGGGATCTGGTGTCCTCGCCGTGTTCGGGGGTTGTGAAGGAAAGGCAGTGTTCGGGAAGGAAGGGTCCAGGGAAGGGGCGGAGTCCGGTGGCCGCACGCGCTCCCCTCCTGGTCCGGGGCGCGAGGGGCGGCGGCTTCTGCTCGCGGCTTCGTCCTCTGCTGGCCGCGGCACTTCTGGGGGACTCCACGGCCCGGCATCCTGGCCCGACGGCCGTGTCACGGGTGCGGCATCATTCGAACTCGCAGGACCAACGGCTCACATCTCTGGCGGCGGAAGGATATTCCTCAACGCTCCCTTCCTGGACCCACGAGGACACCAGCGTGCATGCACGGGGGAAGAGACCAGTCTCTTGAGGAGGGGCGCTCTCGGCATATAAACGGCGGCGGTGATGAGGCCCTATTCAATTCAGGTGTGCCTCATCACACGCCACCAAACCGGACTAGTTTCAGCGCCCCTCCTCTCTCACACGCCCACCCCCGTCGGGAGCCTGGTGAAGGGCGGCGAATAAGGGACGGGGTGGTGATGATATGAAAGGGGGGAGGCAGCCGACTCGTCACATTCCATATATATATATATATATATATATAATATATATATATATAGATATATTACAGTTTTACTGAATTTTTGGTGAACATAAGAGACTTCTTTTAAAAACATTAACAAATCTTACCCCAAATTTCTGAATGGCAGGGTACATACAACAGAAAAGCAACAGAATTCAGGTTTGAAATGACATGATGGTAAGCAAATAATGACCAAAAATATATATTTTTAGATGAACTATCACTTTAAATAGCTTCTTCAATCTCCTGTTATCTCTCTCTCTATTTCAAACTCACTCTGTCGTTCCATCTCTTGCTCCCTGTATGCCTTTGTAGCCCAGGGGTCTTTCTGTGTGTTTTGTGTTGTGTTTGTAACGGTACAAAGAGTCCCAACTCTTACACTAGAGATCTGCTGATGGAATACCAAAAACCCTCTCACAGCACGGCCAGAGTGGCTTCTTTCAACCGTCAACCATCAAGCAAGCACAGACTGAACGCACAGGGGTTTTTTCCTCTAACAGTGTGCATATATTTACGTTCAGCTCAGGTGACCTCATCTGACTCAGTGTGATGAAACAAACCACGTCATGCTCTCTAAAATAGCAATAAGGAACACAACAGCAGATGAAAAACAAGGGCACGAAGCATCAGGCCTCTAAAGGACACACGCGTGTGCAGAGCTGCGGTTTGTTTCCTTTGTAAAAAATACCGTGCGTTGCCTGCAGTGATTCATTCCGTGCCGTTTTATCTCAGCGAGGCAGAGAGAAAGAGCACAAGCCACTTATTGGTGCAATCAGGGCAGCCTCCGATAGCAGCTGACCGGCCCTCCCCCCACTCCCACCCACCCACCAGAGACTGAACAGGAAGCGCCTCACAGCTACTGTGTCAGAGCTCACTGATTTCACATGCTCTGTCTACTCCTAATATGTGCAATGACAAGCATGTGCGAGTCGCTGCTCTCCTCTTTTTCTCTTGCTGTTTTCGGTTTGTCCATTGCTCTCTATTATTGACCCCCCCCCCCCCCCTCCTCCCCCGCTTGATGCAGCTGCAAAACAGAGAACACTGTCCCCTGTGATTCCACTTGGTTGTCCTCTGCTCATGTTCTCTTACAAATGGCATTCATTAGTGCAAACCTAATGTAGTCAGGTTGATTGACTATGTTTAATAAACAGCATTTTGGTATAGTACAGTCACTGAGGTGAATACGCAAAGCACTTATAAGTAACATTATGCAGGAGTAACTGATTCTGATTGGTCAGTCGCTGCGTTCTGCAGTGGATTTTTGCATAATGACTACTAAACAGTTTAATTGACAGGCACTTTCTTGGACTCTGGTTAGTTCCATGTCTCACAGTTTATATATGTATATTGAAAACATTGGGGTTGTTTTTTATGTTATTGAAAAGAGTCTCTTCTGCTTACCAAGGCTGCATTTATTTGATCAAAAATACATTACTATTGTAAAATATTATAACAATGTAAAAATTGTTCTTTATTTTAATATATTTTAAAATGTAATTTATTTCTTAGATGGCAGAGCTGCATTTTAAGCAGCCATTACTTCAGGCTTATAGATCACATGATCTTTCACAAATCATTCTTGTTTACTGATTTGGTGCTGAAAACATTTCTTATTAGCAACATTCAAAACATTTGTGCTTCTTATTATATTTTTGAAAACTGCAGTATTTTTTTTCAAGATTCAAATAAGAATCAGAAAAAATAGGTCTTTATAGTATCTTTTGATATACATATTAGTGGTGTCAAAATTAGCGCGTTAACGCATGCAATTAATTTTTTCTGATTAAAGCGTTAAAAATATTTAACGCAATTAACGCAGGGGCGAGGCTAGGGTTGGCCACCCCATTCGCAACTGCTGCCTCTGTCTCTTTTTTCTTGAAAAGGATTGCGTTTTATTTAGATGCAGAACGCTCTTATGACCACATCAAACGGGAGACGTTTCAAACGCTTCTACCCGCTCCGTGCCAGGCACGAGTCAAACGAGCGCGGAAAGATACTAAGCCTGTAGCGCGCGCTTTCAAATACACGCACAAAGGTGCCGGCACGCGTTGTAGCCTGTAACATTTCATATCAAACAGCGAAAGAAACTACGTGCATGCAATGTCCTAGTTATGCCGCTGGTTAAGGCATGAAGTTACCAAAAATATATTAAAGCTGCCTTAAAAACCGCGTGCATGCATGCAATATGTTATATATGCGTCACATTTAAGAACATGTCTCTGAAATGGTTTTAAAAAACTGTCCTGGAGGCACCCCAGCACTGTCTCCTCTATCTAAAACACCCGATTCAACTCGTCCGCTCATTAGTAGAGACTTTAAGACCTGAAGTGTGTCAGAAAAGGTAAAGAGAGTTGCATGTCAGATCCACGTCATGTTCAGCAGCAGCAGCTTTTAAAGCTATAGCAGGCAAATAAATAACCAGCTGCTGTGATGTCTATTAATCCAAGAACCAAAGAAAAAAAGAGGAAATCAATAACTTTTATAGCTTTCAGGGTTTCATCTATATTTAATTTAGATTTTAGTGTTTGGTAAGTATTCATTTTCTGTATATTTCTGCTGAAGCGCACAAGTAGTTAAATATGTAATTTATTATAATAGGTTCATGTGATGATTGTTTTAAGTTCACTTAAATTAGAAGTTAAGTCTAATAAATGTTAAAATTTATAGATCTAAATTATACTGTAATGCTGACTGGCTACAGTCAATGGTTAAATATTCAGGGGAAAAAACTATTTTATATCAGTAATATTGATATCAGTGATGCTGGCCTTCGATTATAAAAAAGATGCCATTAAATAAATATTAAAAATATACTGTCTTTATGTTGTTTTGTACATTGTACATTTGAAGATTGAATGCGAAATTATTGCAATATAAAAGTATATTTAAAAACTTTAATGTTAGGTGGAATTTTAGAAAAATGTGCGATTAATTAGTTAATTTTTTTTAATCGATTGACAGCACTAATATATATATATATATATATATATACATATATATCATAACTTAAAATATATATAAAAACTTAATATAAATATAATATTTTTATATTTTCAAATGTTAGAAATTAACAATATGTAATGTTTTATGACAAAAACTGAATTAACAAAGAAGAATAGTATATTTATAGGTTAGCTTGAAATTTAGAGATTTACATTTAACTAGATTAATAAAATGCATTGTCATTTCATGATACCTAATGCACTAGCTAAGTAATGTTCACAATATGAACCTTTAAAACGCCATCAAAGCTGTAAATTACTGTATACATGTATGTATATGCTGACCTTTCCATGACCCTCTGTTTCTGTAGTACACTTCCGCTCTGACATATGACGGAGTGATGGTGATGGCAGAAGCCTTCAGGAACCTTCGCAGACAGAAGGTGGACATCTCCCGCAGGGGCAATGCCGGAGACTGCCTGGCCAACCCCGCTGCTCCCTGGAACCAGGGCATCGACATGGAGCGCACACTCAAACAGGTCACATGCACAGATGAGCAAATGCAGGCTTTATATGAGATGGGAAAGAAGTGCTTTGTGCAGCGTTTTAATGGGAGGAAGACAGAAATAAATGTGGAAAAACAAGGCTGTGAGGTAACAGAGGGCTGAGATTGAACAGAACAGTAATCGACGATCTGACAAATGTGAAATGCTCAAATTTGAATCGATGGAAGGTAGAAAATGACAGGGGAAATGGAAAGGTATAATAGAGGAAACTATAAGGATGGAGAAAGCGAGAACCAAAACAGGAGAGAGTGGCAGAAAACAAGACGGATAGAGACATAGTGAGAGCTAGAAAGATGTGAAACGTGTATGTGTGGCAGGCAATTTTTAAAAGGAACCTAAACTGTTCTCAGACCCCAGCAACCCACCTCACAAACAAATAAGCACTGTAAAAAACATTGATAACCATTCAATAACACTTGATATTTACAGTAGAATGCAAATACTGTCACAGTAATCTAAAAAAACAGCGCTTTTATATGCATCAGTGATCAGGACATGTATGTCAAACATGTAAAAATACTTTGAATAACTAAATCATGAGTATTTTATCAGCAGGAAATTACGTAATTGCTTTTAATTATACACAGACAGATAATAAATAAATTTGAGTTTATCTCTCCCACATTGAACATGCTCTGCTGTCACGTCGCTAAAAGAGTCCAGGCAGAATTTCTGATCCTTTTGTATATTTATACTTAGACCTGATGATTTGGCTCCACTGTATATTGCACTGGTTTTCAGATTTTTAGATTTTTATTCACTGTTAAAAAGATTTTATGGCTATTTTAGGTGGACCCCTGTTTGAGAAACACTGGTGTGGGGTAATATCTCCAGAAGAAAGTAATGTCAAAGTTGAAGAAAGCTAGCGAATGTGTAAATGAAAGTGTTTTGAGGTGCTTTGCAGTGGTTGGATAAACTGTAATTACATTGTTTATCACTGCAATCCAGGTGCGCCTCCAAGGATTAACTGGAAATGTCCAGTTTGACCACTACGGGCGCAGAGTCAACTACACTATGGATGTTTTCGAATTAAAAAGTAACGGCCCCAGAAGGGTAAGATGTCATTCTTGTATCAAGCATTGGTAGTTCTCCCACTTTGAAATTGTATGTCTTACTTAAAAAGTGCTTGTCTTGGTGTTTTCTGTCTACATTTATGTTTGATTCTGAGAAAGTGTAATCATGCTTTGCTTTTGGTCTGTGTCTCTACATCTGTCGAGTGTCATTTCGGTGTAATTCATTGTCTTTCTTGATGTGCTTAACGCTCTGTGCGTCACTTGATGCAGCTGTTTGTGCAAGAACAGTCCCGGGAGACCCTGATGAGTCTTTATTACTTTATAGTCAGCGTTTTTTTTGTACAATGTAACATCTTGTAAGTCTCTTACAGAACTTCACCACCGCATTCCCATTTCATGCATATATAGATCTCTTTACATGGTGAAAATCGTGTTTTATGGCAGTTTTATCTGCCTTATAAACCCATATGAATCATTAAGACTCACACAAATGATGGATGATAATTTTCACAGAAACGGTCGTTATTTCTACTCTGGCACCAAATCTCCCACACAGTATTTCCTGTGAGACAGTGTTTTCTCTACCCACGTTAGCTGACGGAGTGAGTGGGCTATTTGACAAGCAGGCTTTGACCGTCATGCCCCTGTGCAATTGTGGGAAATCAAATGAATACATTTGTTCAAATTATATCTAGCTAAGAAACAGTCTCAGTGTGAGGGACATAAAAAATGAGAGGGATTTATTTTCAAATAGTCCGTTCTCAAACTATTTGCAAAATTGTAGTTAATTGCAACCAAATGTACAGTTTTTAAATAATACACAAAGTTCGGCCTTGAATGGTCTGGTGGTTTTAGCAGCACAGCTATGTACATACCATATAGTCTCTTGTCACATACCTTCTTCTAAAGTTATGGGGAGCCCTCTGCCTCTGGCGTGCTTTATGGAGTGTGGCAGCTCCTGGCTGCTGTTGAGCAGTGCACCAGAGGAAGAGTGATGGGAAAAGGAGAAGGAGGGGAGCACAGGAACGAGCCGCCAGGGTTTGGCACTCATTTATCAGCCGGTCGTGAGCCCCGCTTTAGGCGGCTGCTGGAGCCTGGCTCTTCTTTTTCCCCGTTCATCTGGGTCTCGTAAGGACACGGGCACACGCCACTGCTCGCCTCTCCTCAGCCTGATAGTTTATCAAACCACAGCTAAATGTTACACACGGTGACACCGTGTTCTTAAACCACACAAAATAACAACATTCGTCTTTAGCATCTACATAAACACTTATAAAATAAATTTAGCAATGTTTGAAATAAGACAAAGAAAGTCGAAGACAGAATACAGTTTTATTGAAGATAACTACCATTCAATTGTTTGTGTCGGTAAGATTTACACTACCAGTCAGAAGTTTTTGAAAATGAATGTGAATGGTATGGACAAGGTGTAAGATGAAGAATGAATAGTTTAGCTGGTAACACTTCAGTATAAGGCCCAATTCTCACTATTAACTTGCTGCTTATTAGCATGTCTATTATTAATATATTGGTTGTTTATCAGTGCTTATAAAGCACAAATTCTGCATGACCATATTCTACATCCCTAATCCTACCCTATTAATAAACACAAAATTAGGAGTTTATTGAGGCAAAAGTCATAGTTAATGGTTTGTTAATAGCGAGAATTGAACCTTAAAATAAAGTGTGACTGTTTAGCCCAGTTTAGACATAAAACACTTTCCGCACATTTACACACATTTACCTATATGGGTAGGCTTGCACGTATTCATTTGCTCTCAGTTGGGTCTGGAGTCTCATTCTCGTCCTTGTCCCATCTCCAGATCGGATATTGGAATGATGCTGATAAGTTGGTTCTGACCCAGGATCAAGCCTTGCTTCCCAATGAAACTTCTGGCATGGAGAACAGAACCGTGATTGTGACGACTATTATGGTGAGTAGCAGCATTTCCTAAGACTTAATTTGACACATTTTACAATAAAATAACTTGTGGTGTTTGTCCTTCATCTGAAAGCTTCCATATACCAAGAGCCCCTCTCATACACATGGTGAAAAAATGAACATTTCTCAGTGGCGATGAATTTCTTCATAACCTGCACACACAAAGATTCCGATCTGCAAACACTGCAGAAATTCACAGCTGCGTTGTGCTGTTCATTAAAGTGCATTTTCTCTCTGTGTGACCTGTCAGTCATACTGCTGTCCATTCAGATAACCCAAATGTTTTTACGTGTGCTGAATAGTGTCTCTTAACAGTGCTGTGTAAATGTGTGCTGCCATGGCATGGTGAATACGCCGTGTGCATCATCTGCCTTTCTCACGTACTGTCAAAGTTACCAGAACTGGTGTCTTGGACTCTTTGTATTTTGTTTTGTTCATTTTGTCGACTGCTAATCTTATGTGTGAATTGAAACACTGCATGAATGGGATATATTCTGTATTTCCTATACATTTTGGAGATCATAAATGACAATATTGTCCATGTATATGCACTGATTCAAGGATGTAATGGACACATATTTGCTAAATGCTAAGGTTTTGGAGTGTCGCACCTGAAGCCAAATCCTCCTCTTTTCAGCCCCTGGTGAGGAACCCCTTATTAAGAAACTGAACAGCTGATGGACTCTGCAGAGGCGAAATCAAGCACTTACTGAAGCTTGGACAGACAGAGAGACAAATCAGAACTGAGGGCAAAAACATGGATGCTACTACCTGAGCCAAAGTAAAGCCACAATGAGAAATCAAGCCGTGGACGAAGACAAAGACAAGCTCTAATAACTCAATCATGAATGGAGAAGACCTGTAGTGTTGCCAGAATTGGAAAACTGGATGGACCCGTTGCAAGCCAAACAAAGTCTTTACTTTAGCATTTATATCACGTGTATCGCATACAGAAGAACCAGGTTTTTATAGCATGCAGGTTTTGTATATATAGCATACTGTATATAAAATCATCATTACTGCCCATTTGCATTCATTAAGACTTCTCAAAGCATATCAGTGATATTCATAAGGATTTCTCATTTTCCCATTATGCTCTATACAGTTCAAAGGGACAGTTCACTCAAAAAAGAAAATGATCATTAGCTATATTTAGATCCACCTATTTTATGGGATATCGCATAAAAAAACGCTGGATGGAAATGCCAAGATGCGCATAAAAAACGTATATGTGCTCAACTAAGTCGGATACATTTCGTATCCGTTAAGAAAACGTGCATAAACTACGATGGAAACACCTTTACTGAATAAATACCTTAATGTGCATCAAAAAAGACATGACTTTGCAGTGGGACAGCATAAAACTGGACCAACCAACAGACCGATCTCATTGCACAGCATCTGAAATGCTAGTTTTGTCATTCTAAAATGCTTGAGCAAAGTCTCGTCAAAGTGATATAATTAACTCCCAGAACAGCATTCCCAAACAGCAGGCTCCAAAAATATGATAACATGACCGCTTTTCATCTGTGCTCTCTGAAGCTAAATTTTTCTTCATGATATTTAGTGCAACTTAATCAGGAAGTGACGATTTTGTTCTCTTCAACTCACTGGATGGAAATGGTGATTTATTCACAAATGTTTTATGCGGTATTCCAATTTTGAGCATACGTTTAATTTGTAAGTTTGGATGGAAACAAAGCTATGGTTTGCTGATCCTCCTGTTTCCAAACTTGTATGACTTTCTAATGTGGAACACAAAGAATGTTCATACTTCTCATTTTCCATACAATGAAGTTGGATGGGGACCAAAAAATACCATGAAGGTATCACAAAAGCAGTCCAAATGACTTGTGTGCTATATTCCAAGTCTTCTGACATTATAGAATGAAATTTGCTATTTGCTATTTAATTAAAAGTTATTTGTATTAAATGGAAAGTCTTGCTCTCAAAATCTTGTTTGGTCACCATTCACTTTCATTGTGGAAAAGAGCAGCTTGGACATACAATGAAGGTAGACAGACAATAGAGCTGTCTAACAAAAACACAATGAAAGTAATGATTTTGAAGACCATGGAATGAAATTTAACTTGGTCGTCATTCGCTTTCATTGTGTGGAAAAGAGCAGCTTGGACATTCTACCGAACTATCTCCTTTTGTGTCCCACAGAAGAAAGTCAATCATGGGTTTCTAAACTCATTTTGGGTGAATTATCCCTTTAAGTTTAGAGACTGTGAGTGATGAAGACTTTTTATGCTGTGTTTGTAAGACACAACTTTGCATGACTGCCTATACACCAGCTCATGACGCAATAGTACAGATCACCCCCACTTGAGGCATTACCTAATTGCTAGGTCTTTTTATTTTTTTTGGTTTTTACCTTTAGAAAAACACTGACCAGGAACAACACTGCCCTGTGCTTGTAAAAATGATTTCAGGAGAAGGCTGCATTCTCATACATCAAACAAATTTGAGATGAAACAGATCTTCCGTTGACATTCATTGCGGAGAGCTCTATTTGCTGTGTGTGAAATATTTAATTCTCCCTACTGGGCTTTCTACCTTTCATCATTTTAGGCCAGCCATATGGCTTAGAAAATATTTGTAAAAGGGAAGCAGGTTTTCAGGATTTTTATGTAAATGTTCTGCCATCACCTTGCAAGTAAACATTTTTATTTGCTGCTGTATAGCACCTGTATTGTGTTAGAAATCGTTTGTTATGACAGTACATCATACAGATGACTAAAAATGACCGTTTGTGTTCGTGTTGTGGCTTTTTCCTGCACAAATGTTCCTTTTTGTCCTCTGAACTGTGATCCCTTATAGGCTTCAGCGATAGTTAGGAGCAAATTCTGTGTCGTTGCGTGTGACAGGTTTGCAATAGCAGTTTGCTGTTCAAATGTTTGATAAAGGCATGCAATTGTAATAAATTGTGGTTGTGAATTTTATGGGTCAGTTATCATTGCTTTGAACATCGTGCACATTCTGTGTGCTTTATGTTATATTTTAATGCTTGTATGAACTCTTTGTTATGGTTTCAAACATACACTCTTTCTTAAACGTTAAAGCATTTATCCCTGATTGAAAATCCTTGGTTTTATGTAGGAGAATTTTGACTCATGTCAATTTAAAACAAAAGCGATATGTTCTTATGGCTAACATTTGAATAGCAAATCAATCAGCCACAGGCTCACATAATGACTGTAATTATCTTTAATACCGCTTCTACAACAGCTTTATTCATCTAGAACTCCGCAATACTCGGAATTTGTCCTCTGCATTTAACCCATCCAAGTGCACGCACACAGTAGTGAACATACACCCGGAGCAGTGGGCAGCCAATGCTGCAGCACCCGGGGAGCAGTTGTGGGTTCAGTGCCTTGCTCAAGGTTCTCACCTCAGTCGTGGTATTGAGGGTGGAGAGAGCACTGGTTATTCACTCCCCCCACCTACAATCCCTGCCGGACCTGGGACTAGAACCTGCAACCTTTGGGTTACAAGTCCGACTCTCTAACCATTAGGCCACGGCTGCCCAGAAATGTAGCAACATGGAAATTTCAGCACTTTTACTTGTTTACATAAGTGTGACATGTTGCCCATTGAAAGTACTTCGTTGTTTTGTTCGTTCAGGAAGGGCCGTATGTGATGCTGAAGAAGAACTGGGAGATGTACGAGGGCAACGAGCAATATGAGGGATACTGCGTGGATCTGGCATATGAAATTGCTAAACACATCGGTTTCAAGTATAAGATCTCCATCGTGCCTGATGGAAAGTATGGAGCTCGGGACCCAGAGACAAAGATCTGGAACGGGATGGTTGGGGAGCTGGTGTACGGGGTAAGTTATATTTCTCTTACTTTTTGCAATGTTCTGACTTTTGTATGAGATTTATAGATAACATCTGTATGCTTTCAGGGCACATAGTTTTCACATAGTAGTTTTCAACTCTTTGAGTATGAAAAATTCAGCAAAATGAATGAACAAGATTATAACCTTAATGACTTATACACAATATTGGGAAGGTTACTTTGGAAATGTAATAAATTACAGATTACAAGGTTACCCTATTTAAAATGTAATATGTAGTGTAACTATTTCAATTACTTTATTAAAGTAATACATTTGATTACGTTTCTAAATTTCTAATGAATGTTTTCAACTGTTAATCATTTTGAAACATGTAAACCAGGGAGGTTTAAGTTACTTACAGAAGTACTAAACACTAATCACTGTCAGACTTCTCAAAATCCTTCATCACTTGAATTAAGATTATGCAAATTTAATTTTAAAGCACAGCCACCTTTTGACACCTCTTTTTACTTAAATGTTAAAGACAGATTTAAAATCATAACAAGATAAGATAGGAAATAAAACAGTTATCAAATAAGCATGTGTCCTATTCTGTGTCCTAAACTCCTGAAAAACTGGTGTCTCATGTTTTAGAGCATTCAATGCAATTTTGGAAAGAAATCAATCAAATCTGTATGTGTGTGAAAATATTCAAATGTAATCTTTAACATTCTTTGTAATTGTTAACATTTTCATAAGTAACTAATTTAACTACACATTTTTTTCCTCAGTAAATGTAACAGATTACAGTTTATTTTGTAATTAAATGACATAATTCTGTTACATTTAACTAGTTACTCACCAACACTGCTTATACAGTACAAAATGGAAATACTCAATGTATGGATTTTAAACATGGAGCTTTCAATAAAGTCCTGATGAGGATTTGAGATAAAAATCTAAGCAATTTTCACTGTAAACTTTTAGTTCTGTGTCATTGAGAAAAAAGAAAGCAAGACCAACCTTTCAGAGGCTGATGTTTATTAATGAACACTTGCATACAGACAGTGCTTGTCATCTTGTAGATTTTTGCTGAGCTCTTGAAAGTGTCAGGCAGTTATGAGAAACTTTAATTTCTTTTTTGGATTAGTCTTGCGAAGCCCTTCCAAGGTCTAAAGTGTCACTAAGTCACCAACAATAATCTAGTTTTTGGATTTACCATGCAGCAAAACGTGCAGCCTGACTTTAGACTCTACAGTTTTTTCTGTCTTTGCTGTAAGCATCTTTTTTTTCCCCTGCATTGATTAGTTTATCCTTCTCCTCCAAACCTCAGTATTAAGCCTCTTGGATTAACTCCTTGGATTTTTTGGCATTAATATGCAAAGCCTTGTTCAATTAGAGAAGTTATAAAATATGATGCAAGGAGAGGTGGGAATTGGCAGATTATGCTTTATTTTCTCTTTTTATTCCCTTTTTTCTCCTCTAAGTATAATGTTGAAATATGAGATCTCAGCTTTGAATGCAAATATTTAGTGTTCGCTTATCCAATCAAATGCCTCAGTTAATAAATTTAGCAAAGTCATTATATCTGTTTTGCTTGCAAGCAAGCATATTCTGAAGTGATTAAAGAATAAGATTGATATAAAACATGCTTTTCTGTTGCTCTAGAAAGCGGAAATCGCTGTGGCCCCATTGACTATCACTTTGGTCCGGGAGGAGGTCATTGACTTCTCGAAACCCTTCATGAGCTTGGGCATCTCCATCATGATCAAGAAGCCCCAGAAGTCTAAACCGGGCGTCTTCTCCTTCCTGGACCCACTGGCCTACGAGATCTGGATGTGCATTGTGTTCGCCTATATCGGCGTGGAGGGTGCGCCTTCCCAATGGGCCGCTTCAGCCCGTACGAGTGGCACACCGAGGAGCCTGAGGAGGGCACTGAAGGTCTGCCTAGCGACCAGCCCCCCAATGAGTTCGGGATCTTCAACAGTCTCTGGTTCTCCCTTGGAGCCTTCATGCAGCAGGGTTGCGACATCTCGCCCAGGTCAGTAAACTCAAACCACCACTAGAAAACTTCTTGAGAGGTTAAAAATGTATATTGCAGTGGGAATTAATAGATTAATTAATGTCTCTGATACCTGAAATAGAGTCATTGCTGTAGTTTCCATAGTGATTTGATGACGAGTCTGAATTAAAGAACAGCCAAGTGGGAGAACTTGCATTAACACTTGCTGTTTATTCATTGTATCTGCTTTGAATCTTTGGGGAGTGAGGAACAACCAGTCACAACCATCACTAAGAATGTTTACATGCACAGTTATAATCAAGCTACTGTGATTTTCTCAAATATACACTACCGTTCAAAAGTTTCATGTGTTTCTTTTAAAGAAATACTTTTTATTCAGCAAGATTTGATTGACAGTAAAGACTTTTATAATGTGACAAAAGATTTCTATTTCAAATAAATGCTGTTCTTTTGAACTTTCTATTCATCAAAGAATCCTGGGTTCCTAAAAAATTATTAAGCTGCACAACTGTTTTCAACACATGAACACAATCAACAATGATTTCTGAAGGATCATGTGACACTGAAGACTGGAGTAATGATGCTGAAAATTCAGCTTTGCCATCACAGGAATAAATTACATTTTAAAATGCATTAAAATAGAACATGCTTATTTTAAATTGTAATAATATTCACAAAATATTCGTAAAAAAAACACACACACACAAAAATCTTACCACCCCTAAACTTTTGAACGGTAGTTTACATGACAATATTTAAAAGATTAAATACATTTTGCATATAATCTCTGTCTTTTGTATCGCACACACAACGCTGAGGCCAGTTGTAGTCCAATTACCGCATACGTGCTGGACAAAGGCGAGCTATATATAGATATGTTAGTCCAAATGGTACAAAACTTGACTAATTTCAGTCAGATTAAAGTCTTACATGACAAATTATTATTGTGGTCCAAATGAAATCGAATGGAGTGCATGTAAACATACTTACTGATATGGTCATATTCCATTTGTATGTAGCAAATGTCGTAAAGGAGCAGTTCACCCAAAAAAATAAAAATAAAAATACAAAAAAAAGTTATGTTACTCTAGACCTTTGTTTTGGAACCCATTGACTTGGACTAAAGCAGTTGAAACATTCCTCAAAATATCTTCTTTTATGTTCCACAGAAAAGGTTTTGAAAACTTTTTTGGGTTAATTATTCCTTGAACATGTTGTTGTACTCCGTATTTACCGAATACATCCCACTTTGTCTCTCCGGTTCCTCAGTAAGTAACTGAGGTGTCATTCCACTTTGCACCTTGATGAATTTTACCATCAGTGAAGCCAGTGGGGGGTCCGGGGTCCTGCGGAACAGTCCGATCGCTCATCGTCCCATTTGATGTCTGTCCTGCCGGCTAGTTCTCACAGGAGTCTCACAGGAAATCTGCTAGTCATTCATCGTTACTCTGTATGGCAGTTTGTTTTTGTTATTTGTCTCTTGCTCCTTCCTTCACCTGCGGGTTTAACATCGGGCTCACCGCAGCACCAGCTCTCGCTCGCTCACACCCCCACCCGCCCTCACTTTTCTCTGTGTAATAAGCACCTGCATGACCACGATAGAGCTCTTTAAGAAGTGTTATCAAGAGAAGAGAGAAAAAACAGGCTTTATTTTTCAGCCCCCACCAGATAAGAAATCACTCATGACAGGCCAAGGGGAAGAGAAGAGCGGTAAAAAGCACAGCACATGGTGGAAGACAGCAGGTACTTAGAGAGCCGTCAAAACCATAGCGTCTGTCTCTTCTGCTCTATAGCCTGTACATCACAGCGCTGTAGAGGGCCTATGGTTTCGATTTGGCTTAAGAGGACCCATTTAGGACTTTTAAGAATCATGCTTTCATCGTTTTTGCATATAACTAATAAAGATTCATGAGTTGGATAGGAGCCAATGATAAATGACAGAAAAAGCTGGAAAAAGCACTTCCATTCATTTTCATTAGTACATGCTATTAATTCTCTTTACTCAGCATGTGCCTTTACCTCAATGTTCTTGATTTAGACAAGATGACGCAGTTGCACAGCAGCGTTACCCGGGTGTCGGTACTTGTCCTCCTCCTCTTCCCTGTCTAATAGCCTGCTGGTTATTCAGATGTGCACATTTGCTTTCTTTTTCTTATGCACTTGATAGTTATATGCATATTTAACAGCTGAAGTGTGTAATTTTTCGACGTTAAAATAGTCTTTTCCCACAGGACTGTACTGCCCTGCAGTAAAGTTTTTTTGATTGATTTCATATTAATTTTCACATTCCATTTTCGTGGAGCATCGTGGAGCCAAACCCATTTGTCACAAGACAGATCATAGGCTAAGACAGGGGTTTTAATACTGGTGTCCATGAGATTTCCAGGGGGCCGTAAAGCAGGCGTTAAGAAGGGGAGTTTGAGAGAAAATAAAAATCTTTTACAATTTTTATTGTTATGCATTTTAACAGTAAGAAATTCAAACCAAATCTGCACATATATTTGTGAAAAAAGGTTGTAGTTTTTCTACTGTCATCATCCTTTCAGTGTAGAAAAAGATACACATTTAACTTCATACAAAGTAAATGTTGTCTAAGTGATTCAATTTTGGGATCATCATGTTGTCTTCATAAAATCCCATTTATTAATTTAGTCTTTATACAGGAAAACAAGTTGTTATTATTATAATTATTTGTTTCAAATTTAGTAATAATATTGATAAGGGTAATATTTGTTGACAACAACAATAATAATAATGGTACTTATTATTATTATTATTATTATTATTATTATTATTATTATTATTATTATTATTACCGGTATTATTCTACTAAGTCCAAAGCTACTACTACTACTACTAATAATAATAATAATAAAAATAATAATAAGTACCATTATTATTATTATTATTATTATTATTATTTGTTTTGGATTTAGTAGAATAATACTGGTAAGTAAATTATTATATTTTACAATAATCACAGTATTATATCAGTATTACAGTATTATTACAGTCTTTACAAAAAGTATTAATTATTATTAATAATTATTATAAAACAATAATAATTGTTGTTTTTTAGTTGAATGACAAATCAGTTATTCAAATTTGAGATCATCATGTTGTCTTCATAATATCACAATTATTACTTTTATCATACAGTATCATATATATAGGAAAATAATAGTTATTATTATAATTATTGGTTTCAGATTTAGTAATAATACTGATTAGGGTAATATTTGTTAACAACAACAGCAGCAGCAATAATAATAATAATAATAATAATATATTATTATAATTATTATTTGTTTTGGACTTTATATTAAAGAATTACTGAGTCTTTATACAGAAAAATCGTAATAATTATTGTTTTTATTTCTTTCTGATTTAGTAATATAATTGTTATTGTTTAGTTGAATGACAAATCAAATGTTCAAATTTGAGGTCATCATGTTGTCTTCCTAATATAAAATTAATGTTTTTCTCACACATTATTGATGATTCATTATACAGGAAAATATATTGCAGCTTTTATATTTTAGTAAGGAGATCATCAAAAAAAACAAAGTTTTTTTTTAAAAGTCCTGTTCTAAGATACTTGATGATTTTAGGTTTCTGATTTTTATCTGTTATTATTTTTAGTGGTGCAGAAATTACACACTTCAACTTTGATTGTGTAATAAGACAGTGCTCAGTTTGAGTTTGAATCTCCATCTAAATATTGATTCATAAACACAGCACTTCAGATTGAGGCATTGATTTTGTCATTTTGAGTCATCTTATTTTAATACATTTCTTACAGTCAAGCTACATGTAATTAATTCAGTTTCACTTAGCACCACTCCATTCCACGTATCCTCCTTGTTCACAGTTTCCACAGCAAGTAAAACAGTTTGTAAGGAAGATGATTGATGAGGATGATGTGGGAATGATGGGGTATGAAAATGCTGAGGGCGTTTTGTGTGATGGGGCTGGACAGGGTCATAACTCTTGCCTGTTTTCCCTGTCGTGTTTTTGGCTCAGGCGGGCTGGCAGGTGTCATCAGCAGACAGGTAGAGCAGCTTCCTGAGCCTCGGAAACAGCCAGCATCTGGCGTGTGCGCTATTGAGGTGATTTTGTAGTTGTAATGCATGTGGGCAGCGGACCCTATCAGACATGGGAAGATTAAAAAAAAAACTCATTTTCAGATTCGAACACACGCAGCCTCGGTGAATGAAGCCTCTTGAAATTGCATCACGGGGAATTAAGATATGCTAATGATAGTTATAGGTTCGGTATGCGGCTTGTAAGATTGTGTCGCGACTCAAAAAACATGTCGCAGCCCTTATATAAAACCTTTTCTTGAAGTGTCAAGTCCTTGAAGTGCTTCGCTTGCACTGACTGGGTAATATTTATTCGAGTTTGTGTGAAGCTGACGAATGTTTTCAAGGATTCTTGTGTTTGCAGGTGTAGCATGTACTTAACTGGATATAAAGAGGGGAGGGGATGTACGGAAAATTGATCAAAAAAGCTGTGATTTTCGTTTTTTTCTCTGCACCTATGACACTATTTCATCTCTCGTTACACAAACGTGTTTTTTCGGGTATGTCAAAGAGCAATTTTCCTTTTCTTTTGCCTTCTTTGTCTCTCTCGATGCCTCTCTCTCTCTTCTGTCCCTACTTTTGTATTTTATGGTCGATCTTGCTCCAATAATTGCCTCTGTTCACTGACTTCTTTTATTCCTCAGATGGCTTGGAAATGATTGTAGGGCTAGGAAGAGAGAGAGATCATGGGAGTGATGTGAGGATGTGATTGACTCACCAGGCCAGTGCTGTAACAGTGACGGAAATGAGAGAAAGGAGATTACGCTACAGCAGAGGAAGCTTTGCCCCAGGTTTTCTTCATGCCAAAATGGTCATTTCAGCCCACAAATCATTTATCTACATAAGACACTCTGGGATAAAAGTTGATACCCTTGAACTGTAATTTCCTTTTTAGATTTATGACCATACACAGATGAAACATATCCACAAAATAGCATGCGTTATGTGCTGCATTACAAGTAAAACGTGACGTAGTTAGATAACTTGTTTTCCACTGTACTAAAGCCATAGTATCTGACCTTTTCAAATAAGATAGCTTTTTTGTATTATGTAATTTATTTGCAGACAAGTGCAATTGAAAACCTCTCTTTTCCCCATGTTGAAAGCAATTGTGCGTATGACATGCATTGTAGAAGTTGGGCATGATGGGTATTGTTCTAGACTAGAGAGTGTGTGTCATGCTTATCGGTGATGTTTCGATTTATTTTCAAAAAAACGAATGGTGCTTTAGTGGAATCCAGTTAAGCTGGTTATTTGTAGTGGACGGAAATAACAATTTGGCTGCTGTCTCAGAGCAGCGGTGGATTTCTCTGCCCTTGAACTCACAGGTGCACCCGTCCAAAATTTGCTGTTGTCATGACAATCAGCATGAGTCTTGTTTTCTGTTTTGTTGTGCATGAGAATAAAAAGGCCAGCTGTTAAGACGTTTTTTGTCAAAAATGGTACGGAGAGATACATTGTTTCCTGTGGTTTTGATACTTGTGTAAATACAGTCATTGCACATTAATAAGTCATGAAATGCAACTTTGAGGAGCTTTCAGACTGGGGTGGGTGCTAGGAGGTCCATGGAAATTAACCCTTGTGCACCCTTATGGACATTTTTGTCCATTTTAGTTTAGTTTTGTTTTTTTGATAATTTTGCCTGTGTTAGTGCTAACTGCATAAATTTTGGCTCAGGTGTGTATTTTTATTGGAATTTTAATATTCCACCCTCATTTCCTTTAATAAATCTATTTTACACTAGGTACAAAAAAAGTGAAACACTCAGCACCTTTTGGACAAAAATGTCCCCATTGAAACCCATTAAAACTGCTATTTTTCATCGCAGTGCCGTTTAACTGTAAAATGATGCAATTTTTGTTAATAGGCTTTCATTCTGTTGGTAAGGCTTAAAATTTTAATTTTTTACCAGATGGTGCCATTTTTTCAGGTTTGGTCTATAAAGGGTCTATAAAGCAAATACTCGCTTTATTCCTGTTTTCTGCTTCTGCATAT
>JAFVLL020038216.1:0-45763 GCA_021397915.2 Tor tambroides | reverse complement strand
TTAATGCTTTAATGCTGAACATTGATACTTCATTACCTTTTCGAAATAATCTATTAAAAACGTAACAATTTGAGGAGCATGCACTAATATTTTCAGTTCCATTCGTTTGCGCGTTGTTTCAAGGACACGCCCACAACAGGAGAACTAATGACTATTCACGTAAACTCCACCCACTGGAACAGTTTTTCACAGGAACCAAATATTACACAACACCGGGTCCGCGCTCTTCTTCCTCTGCCATCCTTGTCTCTGTTCACATTCAACAAGCTTTACTGGCAAGGCAACACGGGTTTAAACATTGATAAACGTCACATATATGTATACAGACACATATACACACATTTCTCCTTCTCTCTTTGTATTTTTATCAGTCGTTTCTGATACACAAGCTGCAAACGCGGATTCGGGATGTTGTAGTTACTGTCGCCAGGAATGACGTCACACACCGGACATGACAGGAAACAAAATAACAGTAATGAACCAAGATGGTTAATAATAAACAATGATCAATAACTAATAATATAAAATATGTAATTGTTAAAGAAAATGGCACTAGTGAGCCGAGACTCTATAATTTTAATATAAGTGTTTGGCTGAAGGTTTTGTTTTGCGGGTCTTATGAGAATCTCAGTGCTGCCACAGGATGGAGCGGAGAAGAAGACACGACTCCAGTCTGTGTTCTTTTGTTATACAAGCAATGAATAATATAATATAATATAATATAATATAATATAATATAATATAATAATAAAAAAAAATCTCTTGTGCAGTATTTGTTATAGGCCTACAGTTTCTCTCAGATTATGTGTATAGCGAACTATTTATAGTATATGTATAGTCAGATGGTTAGCTGTGTATAAGTTTATAATTGTTTTTTATACTTCTGTTGTTGTATGTTTATATTTATGTTTAATTATTATGTAGCACAGTGGTTTCGTTCGACTATGTGTCCACACAAGCAGAATGACAATAAAGCTTAACTTTACTATAATATAATATAATATAATATAATATAATATAATATAATATAATATAATAATTACATAATACAATTACCTATTAACTTGTTTATTGACAGTTATTATTTCTTGGATGATAGTCTACATATAACAAGGTTTGGGGATCACAAATTAATTAATTAATTTATTTATTTATTTATTTATTTTTAATTTATTATTTATTGTATTGTAATTTATTCCTGTGATGGCAAAGTTGAATTTACAGCAGTAATTACTCATCTTCCAAATTCAAAAGAACAGCATTTATTTGAAATAACTATTTTTTTGTAACAATGTAAATGTCTTAACTGTCACTTTTAATTAAATGCATCCTTGCTGAATAAAGATTTCTAAAATTTCTTTAAAAAAATTTCTCACCCCCAACCTTTTGAACTGTAGTATATATTTTATATACTATCATTTATTTTCACATATATTTTACATCAGAATAACTATGTGAGTAAAAAGCTGAACTGAAAAATGAGCATGCATTATAGTGTTGCGTTGTCTTTAGATAAACTGTGTGCCAGTGTGTTCCTCATGTTAGGTTGCTATGTGCTGGGCAGAGCTGCTCAGCTGTTGAGATTAATTCCAAGAGATCTTTTTTTGGCTGATGGGTCAATCTTTCTTTCACTCTGCCAGTCTCTGTCTCTATGATGCTGGTGTGTGTATGAACATCCAAATGTTCTCTGGTCTTCACTGACTGTAACTGAGGTAACCCAAACTTAATTACCAGTGTTTTGGACAAAGTCATCCGCTCCTTACATGGTAATTAAGAACCAAATGCAGAGTAAAAAGGACACATCAGACAGGATATGTTGTCACATTTTAATTCATTTCACATGTGGCTTTTGATAACAGAAATGATACAAACACATCTAGTGCTTGCACTATTAATTAATTTGGCTACCCAACACACACATACTCATACACTCTCACATTTTGGAGCACATTTTTTAAATGAAAAATTCCCCTCTTTCTTCCACTTTCTCTGCATTATATATTTTTTTCCTTCCACCTCTCCACAGTTTCTGTGGTGAACTGCTGTTTTCAGTCCTCTTGAATACGAGTCGCTCCCTCTTCTGATACTGGACCTTCCCTCTTGATCTCAGTAACCACCTCTGTGTAGGTCACATCTGGGCTAGACTTCCTGCCTTTGGGAGGAGTCACAGCAGGCTCCCCCTCCGCACCCTCCTGGCCCTCAGCGACCGTGCGTTCCTTCTTCAGTTTGATTTTGAACGATTCTTTATTGGGTGCTTTCTTAGCGATGTTTTCCTTCAGCCTCTCACTGCTCTGACGGATCTTCTCTCGCTGCTCAGAGGGCACGATCTTCTCACCAAAGGTGTTGAATTTGGTTCCGAGGGTTTGGCCCGTCTTACTAAGGCTCTCCTTGGTCTTGCTGAGGTTTTCCCGCGTCTTCTCACGGGTCTTGTTCATGTTCTCTTTGGAGAATGCAGCTTTGATGTTCTCGATGCCTTTTAACCCGCTCTGTTTCAGACGGGCACCCCGGGATGACTCCGCCTCCTCTACCACCATGTACTCTTCATCAGATGATAAGTCAGCAGGGATTTCATACTCATCTGGCTCCACCTCCAAGTTAGCAAGCCCCTCCCCCTTGGGAGTCTTGGTGACAGCAACAGAGGGAACTTCAGTTTCACCCTGCAGTCAAAGACAGAAAAGAGAGAACATTATTTAGCAGGAAAACACACTCCAACTTCATCTACTCCCAGAAAGTCACGAAGAAGAAGTGCTGTTTGTGTGTCTATAAAACTGTATGTAGTAACATTAGAAAGGAAATTACAGTTAACAGCTTTGCTGGAGGATTTTTTGATGCTTTCTTGCAACATCAAACTAACCAAGATGCAAGAATCACTGAGCTGATTACCAAACAACAATTTCCTTATAAACATATTTAGACTCAATTATTTATTTATTTTTTATACTGAAACATAAATACACTCCTACGTTTCCGGTGCTGTGTTATGGTGTAAATCTTGGTCCAGTTACAAAATACAACTCACAAGATATTTTGAAGAATATTTGAACTGTTTTTGCCCATACAATGAAAGTCGGTGGCATCCCAAACAACATTGGACCCCATTGGCTTTCATTGTATAGACAAAATGAGGCAATCTTCAGTTGAAAATATCTTATTTTGTGTTCCACAGAAGAAAGAAATGTATGAAGATTTGGAATGACATGAGAGTGAGTAAATAATGACAGAATTTTCATTTTTGTCTGAATCATCCCTTTCAGTAAAGCGTGCCCATATATTTTAAGATGTTACTTTTTGGAAGGTTCGCCATGATGCATGTAAGATAATATGTCCAGTGTAACAATGCACATGAAAAAGTTGAAAACTGGTTCAAATCCCAAGTTCCAATTTAAAAGTCACATAGATTTTTTTATCAGTCCATTTGGAGGTTTGTGGACTCAGATCTTTGAAAGTTATTCAGTTATCAACCACCATATTTTCTTTGTTTTATAAATGATGTCTGATCAATAATCTGTACTTTCACATTCGGGTGAGCAGAAATTCTGATAACAAAGTCTACAAATATTTTCCACTAAGCTTATTTTATCAAGACTTGAAGAGTGAATAGTCTACTATTGGTATTATCAATTTCACATTTATGTTTACATAATCTTAAAACAAAACATACTGTGTTTGGTCACTTTATAAGTTGGTCAGTCTCTTCCTGTTTAAATGGGTGGTTCTTGGCCTTAACAAGCAGAGGAGATTAGGTTTTATGTCAGTCTGAAGTCTGGTTACATGAGATGACCCTTCCCTGTAGGGCATTTTTGTAGTCTGTAAGAATGGATGTCTATGCATGTGTATGCATAAACTCCCTATTCAGGGAATAGCCTTAAAGAGTCTCTTCAGCTGTGTGTGCAGCCCTATATTAGGAAACCTCAGAATAACTACACACAAACACACACGCTTATACTGACACACACACTTTAACAGCCTAATTAATATGTCACACATATTCTGTAAGTATTCATTCTGTATATTCAAGTGCTGCACAACACAGTGAGGAGTCAAACAGAAAAATTAGCCTGCATCTGTGCATTGCTACTTAGAAAAATTGAATTGAATCATCAGTTGGGTCACTTCCAGACCATATATTCAAGATTAGGGCACCAAATGTAATTTGGTGAAAAATTAAACAAAAATGTAATAGATTATTGACAAAACCACACTGGACAACCACTAATCTGTCTGTGGTTAAATGGATAGTCCACTCAATAATGAAATTCTGTCATCTTTAGTCACCCACATCTCACTCCAAACCTGATATTTTTGGTTTGGAACACAAAAGAAGATATTCTGAAGAATGCTGGTAACCAAAGAGTTTTGGGTCCCATTGACTTCAATAGCCATTTTGTCAATACTATGGGAGTCAATGGAACCTGAAACACTTTGGTTACCAACATTCTACAAAGCATCTTCTTTTGTGTTCCATGTAGGAAAAAACAACATGAAGGTGAGTAAATGAATTTTCAGAATTTTCATTTTCAGTTGGACTGTCCCTTTAAGGCCCAGTGTCACTCTCTGTTTCGCTCTTTCTGGAAGTCTCTTGAATGGACATATCAAAAATAGCTTTATATCACACTTCTGACAAACTAACAGAAATAGTTAGTCAATCAGCTCTATAAAGGAAATCCTCAAGTGTGCCCCCTATTGCAGTGTGTGAGATTACTGTGCCAACTTGCTGTTAAATGCCACAAGGATAGAGCCACACCCTCAGTCACCAATGACACACATGCAGCGGTTGTTAGGAATGTGTTTACCTGATAGATAACAACCCTGAACTTGTTGCGGGTGAGCAGCTCATCTTGTGTAGTTTCCACTTTCTTCACACGCACGTTCTGTTTCTCCACACGTGAACGCACTTCTTTAACGTGTGCGCTGACGCGGCGGGCTTTCTGCAGCAGTTTGTCAACGGTTGTGGCCGTGGCGCCATGGTCGCGAGCTAGTTTGAGAAGCTCGGATTGGACAGCGCTCACAGAGCTTTCGAGCTGCTGCTGACGCTCCTCCATGCGCTGCTGGCTGGCCTGGACGCCATCGATGATCGTAGACACGCGTTCCAGCAGAGAGAGAATGGACAATGCTGAGACGGGCTGCCCGGATTCATCCTCGACCCCCAGCATTACATCTCCTCTCTTTTCCATCTCCGATTCTCTCTGAAAGTAAAGCTAGCGGGCCAGAGATGGGTAAAGGGCCAAACGGAATCAAACACACAGTACAGGGAGAAACTGACACTCCAAGAGAGAGACCCCAGTGGAATCTGACAAACTCCACCCCTGTTCACACACACAGATATAAATGCATGGATATAAATACAACTGTAAGAGGATACTAAGACATTTTTGGAAGCTGTATCACAGAAGCACTGGAAAGCCTCATTAATTCAAACATTCCCATATCGTATGCATGTGTTAGGGAGTCTTGTGGATATGCGTAATATGTGCCGCTCTCTCAGCTTTGAAATAGCTAAAATGACAGTGACATTGATCTAGCGCGCAAATGTGTGTGTTTGTGTGATGAGGTGGACTTACTTTTATAAATCCACCCCCCTGTGGCATACCGTCAACTCAACTGAAGCCAACAGCTGTGGAACGCACACACATTGTAAACTGACCTTGGAGGTGTTTCGCATTGGTGTTTTGACCTCTGACCTCACATTCAGGCAAGCTGACATTCGAAAACTACATCTCCCAGCATGCACTTTGAGCCACTGAAGAAAATACACTAGTACATTAGAAATAAAAACACCCAGAAGATTAAAAAAACCACTAAACCAATCCAGTTTTCCTTTAAACCCACTTTATAAATGTTTGCTGAGTTTACAGATTTCACATGCAAAATTATACAGACCTTCTCATAACAGCAAGTCACTTGATATAAAAACAGACTTTATAAGACTGATAAACGCACAGAATTTCACAGTGATACATTATGAAGACCCGCTTTATAGGGATTCAGTTGTAAGAGGTTTGTTTTACTTGGTTTTGGATTGTGCTGCTATAAAACTCCTTTTTGCTCTGTTTCTGAAATTAAAACATTGTAATGTTTTCCCCAACTTTATCCACCTTATTTTTCTACACGGAAGTAAGCTATTTTCTGTGAATGTGCAAGACTTCCGATGTTAGCCACTATGTGTAAAAAACTAGAAGAATAACAAAGTGCAGTGAACTGTAAAAAAAAATTGTGCTACAAACCAGGGTATTTATGATACAATAATATATTAAGAAAAGGCAGTGGCTATTTGCACTGTGTAAATAACATTAGAGGCTATTTACACTAAGTGAAAATAGTATATTTTCTTAGCGATAGATTCTATTTACACTAAGTGCAAATAACAATGGATTCTATTTAGACAAAGTGAAAATAGCAGGATTTTCTTAGCGATATGCTATTTACACTAAGTACAAATAACTATAGATTCTATTCACACTATGATAAATTAGCAGGATTTTCTGCTATTTATTCTACTTATTGCAAATAGTGGCAATTATCTGCATCTCAGTATTGTAGTACATTATAAAACAGTATGCAATAATAACATTTTGAGTGCAAATTATAATTTTTAATTCAAATTATTAAATGGATGTCACCTTATTGGAACAATAACGCCCTCCCTACACCTATCCTAACCATACCCGATACTTTATTTTCAACTTTTTGATGATTTCTTTCATTTTTTTATTGAAAATGAATTCCTTTCTGACGTGATATGAGATTTAAAAAGGGAGAAAAAAAGTTGGGCAAAAGGTGGATTCGACAGACAGTTTCTGTACAGCTAAAATAACCGTCTGAAGCCTCGCGCATTCAAGTTAAAAACGGCTGCACCCACTCTTACGTTAAAAATAAGGTGGATAGAAGGCAAAGTATAAATAGAAATCAATGAATTCTTGTAAGAATTGGCTTTACAAACATTCTATGATATGTTTTAATCTCTGATCCCCAGCTATTGTGTACTGTGTATGTGGTTGACAGGACATTGCTATGTAGTTGCTAAGGCTTTCTGGGAGTTTTTTTTTTTACATGCTTCTATGTGGTTGTTAGTGTGTTCTGGGTGGTTGCTTACTGGCCAAAGTTAAAAAAGTCCACCACAAAGTGTTGGCATTATTCTGGTCCCTATATATGGCTCTGGGCCCTCAATCAGTGTAAATCTATGGGATTTTTAGGCCTGTTATATTGTCCACCAGTCATAAATCTTATAGACTATGAAAGTAATAGCAAACCTCCTCAAAATGTATATACAAACACTCTAGTATCATGCAAGGATGTTTTGCATGGCAAGAATCACTCAAATTTTGTTCAGAAAATGTAATAATCTACTAATGTAAACATTTCACCATGTGAATTTACTGCATTTGGACTAGTAAGAAAGTGAGGGAGATAAAATTGAGAAAGGGAGAGAAAGCTGTAAATTTTAAAGTAAAAACAGGGTGGAATAAGGCCACTGAAATACTAATGTTAAAAGATAGTTGTGCAGTTGTTTGTGTTAAAATAATCAGCAGCTATTCAATCCTGCGTCCTCCATCTTTGAGAAAGTGACCCGGGTTCTGTTTCTGAAGACGACCTCGTGGCCTTTTTGGATGAATCCTAAAGGCAACAGTTTTGAGGACTGGTGAGTGTGTGGCATGTTTGCTTGTTTCTATATTAGCATTTATTTGGTACATGCTTGTGTGCAGTGGTGCCTGGAGAAGTGGGTATACTCTTAATTTATGCCCCCAATTTTTTTTAAACAGCCCAGCAAAGGATGAACGACCTGTGTCATAAACAGTGATATGTAAAACTAGTCTTGCATATTTAGTTCACTCCAAAATGGGCCAGTAATATTTGCACACTGTCACTTATCTTCTGCTGCTTGAGTAAGGATCATTATGAAAATAATATTATCCACAGAAGAGGTGCAGATTTTGCAATAAATAAAATAAATAAATACAAACCCGATTCCAAAAAAGTTGGGACACTGTACAAATTGTGAATAAAAACAGAATGCAATGATGTGGAAGTTTCAAATTTCAATATTTTATTCAGAATACAACATAGATGACATATCAAATGTTTAAACCAGAAAATGTATCACTTAAGGGAAAATAAGTTGATTTAAAATTATGGCATCAACACATCTCAAAAAAGTTGGGACAAGGCCATAATGAACACTGTGCATCCTCTTTATAGTCTGCAAACATCTGGGGACTGAGGAGACAAGTTGTCAAGTTTAGGAATAGGAATGTTGTCCCATTCTTGTTCAATACAGGCTTCTAGTTGTTCAACTGTCTTAGGTCTTCTTTGTCGCATCTTCCTCTTTATGATGCTACCAAATGTTTTCTGCGGGTGAAAGATCTGGACTGCAGGGCTGGCTACCAGTACCCGGATCCTTCCTTCTACGCAGCCACACACAATTGATGTGCAGTATGTGGTCTGGCATTGTCAGCCATGTTGGAAATGCAAGGTCTTTCTGGAAAGAGAGACGCATACGCCTGGATGGGAGCATATGTTGTCTAGAACTTCTGATATACCTTTCAGCATTGATGGTGCCTTTCCAGATGTGTATTGCCTATGCCACACGCACCATGCAACCCCATACCATCAGAGATGCATTTCTGAACTGAGCGCTGATAACAATCTCTGGGTTGTCCCTAACTTTAGTCCGGATGACATGGCGTCCCCAGTTTTCCAAAAAGAACTTCTCAAATTTTGATTCCGGCTCTGACTACAGAACAGTTTTCCACTTTGCCACAGTCCATTTTAATGGCTTCTGGCCCAGAGAAAATGCCTGCGCTTCTGGATCATGTTTAGATATGGCTTCTTTTTGACCTATAGGAGTTTTAGCCAACGGCGAATGGCACGGTGGATTGTGTTCACTGGACAACAAGTTTTCAGTATTCTGAGCCCATGTTGTGATTTCCATTACAGTAGCATTCCTGTATATGATGTAGTGTCAGCCTAAGGCCCAAGATCACGGGCATCCAGTATGGGTTTTCCCCTTGACCCTTACGCACAGAGATTGTTCCAGATTCTCTGAATCTTTGGATGATATTATGCACTGTAGATGATGATAACTTCAAACTCTTTGCAAATTTTCTCTGAGAAACTCCTTTCTGATATTGCTCCACTATTTTTCGCCGCAGCATTGGGGGGGAATTGGTGATCCTCTTCTCATCTTGACTTCTGAGAGACACTGCCACTCTGAGAGGCTCTTTTTATACCCAATCATGTTGCCAATTGACTTAAGTTGCAAATTGGTCCTCCAGCTGTTCCTTATATGTACATTTAACTTTTCCGGCCTCTTATTGCTACCTGTCCCAACTTTTTTGGAATGTGTAGCTCTCATGAAATCCAAAATGAGCCAATATTTGGCATGACATCTCAAAATGTCTCACTTTCAACATTTGATATGTTATCTATAGTCTATTGTGAATAAAATATAAGTTTATGAGATTTGTAAATTATTGCATTCCTTTTTATTCACAATTTGTACAGTGTCCCAACTTTTTTGGAATCGGGTTTGTAAATATATAAATAGACTGCAGCAACTGACATTTTGTCAGAACCTCTAGTAAATTAGATGCTATTTTGTTTAGTTGTCTGTTCAGCATTGTGGGAGAATTGTTATCTCTATTTGAAACAAACAAAAAAATTGTGATTCTCAATCATTTCAGAAGTGAGGGGGGCAGAAATGTCAAATACAATAATTTTTGTCTAACTGACAAGGTTTTATTGCGATTATTATTATTTATTAATTATTACCTCTTGCTTTTAATTGGCTGAGAAATCAAATACACTGGTTGAAAATAACCAATAATTTATCATATTTTTCCTGTATTTTCCTAATGATAATTTGATGATTTGTTTAGCCCACATACTAAATTTTTTCCCCCAGTATAAGGCAGAAAGATAGCCTACATTTTCTAGCCTAGTAGCCTAACTATTGCCAAGTGTAATAAATGCTATCAATTAGCACTGCATTATTCAGAATCAGATGCTTTTTTATTACCTGGAGATGACTTGAAAAACACACATAAACCATATTATCATATGTTCACTGTCTTCACGTTTCTATTTATTCAGCTTAGCTACAGTAGAGATAGCTTTGGCTACAGCAATAGCTGGATTCTTGCACGCTCCATGACTAACAGTACTTCTATGAGGCTGTTTCTGACTTTCAAGTAAGAGCGCATCCGCTTTCTTCTAGTAGTCACAATGAAATATACACTGCGTGAGAGTGTTTATGTCCCACATCACAGCATCACTGTCTTTACTGGATGTTTTTAGGGAATATTTGCATTTATTCACATGCGATTGGATTAGGCTAGTTACTCATATGCTGGACTGTCATGATTTGGCTAGTGCAGGACACTACTGAATGATGCGCATCAGAGGGGATTTAGAAGTGGGTATACGGAATGCCGACTGATAAAGAAGTGGGTATACGCCGTATACCTGCGTATACCCTCCACTACACCACTGCTTGTGTGCATGTGATGTGATTTTTACCTTGTGATGCATATTATGATAGCGATGATGATGCTGATCTGTACAGCAGCGATGATCACAGCAATCAGGATGTATTGAAGCTTCTGTCCATTGGGCACCACGTACAATTCAGTGAAGTCTCTATGCTCACACTGCACACCAGAGAACCCCACATCACACCTAAACAACAAGACCATCACTGACCAAAACATATCAACCCCATATGCCTAAAACCCCACATTTGTACATCCAATTTGCTATTTACTACAATACATGACTGCGCACGTTTGTGGGTCATACTTGCACGTTGCCAGGCCTTTTTTCATCTCACAGGTTCCATGCAGACAAAAGCTGCTGTTGATTTCAGCACAGGGCATTGCTCCGCCCACACTGACTCCATCCACTAGATCCACTGAATCTATAGAATGAATCAAACACAGAGTCATGTTGTATTTGATTACAGTGAATATTCATCTCTATATGTATGTGTGTTTACCTGAACATTGTCCAAGGTATTTGACATCAATCTGAGATTGTTTCAAGCAGGATGCTTCTCTGATCTGACATGGATTACTATAAGACTGTCCATCTGATCCACACACTGGATTTATATTGTATCCACTGCAGTCTATATTACACACACACCTGCACAGAAAATTCATGTTACCTGCATGTTTGCCTCTATAGCAGGTTTTTTAAAAAATTGGAATTCACAATGGGAATTTACTAAAATATGAACATTAATAATGGGGGTACTTCATGCAAACATCTGCTCTGACTAACCAAATGCCTTCAGAGTCTTCATCACACTCTGCTCCGAATTTGCAGCTAGAACATTTAGAGAATCTGCTGGGCTCCAGGCCTGAACTCTCCAGATCTACACACAAACATTCACACATAGCTTGCATAAGGTCTAATATTGCACTGAAAGTTACATATCATTTTCTGTTTGGGTAGCGACAGATCTTTACTTTCATATCGTGTACATCTGTGTGAAATGGATTATCAAAAAATAAAAAAGTAGGCTGAGACTTGATTGGCTTAAGGTAGTTCTGAACCTTGCAGTCAATTGTAAGAATGGGGCGGAGTTTTACCAGATGATTGGAGAAGTCTGACATATATATTACAAAAAAAAAAAATGACATACCTGTATCTCCTGATGCCGATTCAGCATCTGATAAAAGGGTAAACATAATGACTGTTTTAAAATTCTGTATTACACATGACTGCAGTGAGCTTTTCAAAGCAAAGCATCAGTGTTGAGCAAAAAAAATGTGTGTATATTATTAAGTGTGAAGCACTGATTTTGTGTTTAACTGCTATTTTTGTAAAGTGTTTGATGTAGTGTTTTTGCTAACCAGCGTGACAGTGCCCTTCTGTAATTACGGTGATTGTGGTCTGCTGTTCACAGGCAGCTTGTCTTAGGAAACATTCACTATGATATGTGTTACCATCGGATCCACATACAGGATCATAGCTCTGTGGACACTGAAAGAAACAAACAATGAATTCTGAAAGCTGCATGAGACAGTAACAATGTCAATCAAGACTATAATTGAGAGCTTAGCATCATCCATTTCAGCAGAAGAAACAAACCTGATACAGACAAAGACACTCTAGGTGTGATCCGTTGTACCTGCATATTCCTCCAAAAGAACAACTATATTCATCACACACATGAAGGTCGCTTTTCTTCTCAGACAAACCTAAAACAAAACACACTGCTGTCAAAGTCATTATGTGCATGTATGTGTATGTGTTTGTCCGCACAGGAACAGTACAACCTGAACAACCTCCATGTACCTGAATGTTAATTTTCAGGTTAAAATTTAGCTTCCGTTTTTTTTAAGGATATTAAGGTTAATTTTCACTGTGATGTTTCTGGCAATAAGGAGATCAATTATGTATCAAACTTCATTTGCATGAATACATTTAAACCCAACTACTTGCTTTTTTGTTTACTATTATCATCACTTCAAAAAACCTTCACTAATAAAAAAGTTTTTAAAACATCCCGAATAATAGAACAATTTTTAACAAAAATTGTAACATAAACTATAAATTGTATTTATTTTTTACTTATCTTCCTCTGTATTCCCACGTTTGTTTTCTTCCCAAATGTTGTATTTTACTTGAAATTTAAATTTTACAAATAATAATAATACAAAAACTCCATGCATTTCCAACAAGGACAGTTTCTGTTTTCCTAGACTCCTAATGATGTAGGCTACTACATTTTACTATTTTTTTTAGCATATTTTTTTCAGCAGGAGATTTTCATAAACTGTAAAATTTTAAAAGACTACATTTTAAAAATAAATTTACTTGTAAAAATGCCAGTGCACGTTTATGGTTTGTAATAGGTAAAGGGTTTATATATATTCAGCTTAATTTAAAAACAGTCTAAGTTCATGGAGGATCCGCCCCACCAGTAAATAAAGATGTGTATATAGCGCACCTTCACATCCTTTGGCATCTTCAGACAAACAGTCGCTATCCGTGTCGGACGTCAGGGCCCCGGGCATCTGCACGAGGACCAGCAGCCCGAACATCGCGAGACAGCATCCAGCACCTGCAGCGCAGGAGCCACTGGACATAATGCGGCTGAACACGATGACTCCGCGGCACTGATACGACAAATGACGCGGAATTGTTCATTCACATGAAAGCTGATGCTGCACTTACTATGGCTCATTTGTTCTTGTCATCGGTACGGCTGATAGAAGGGCCAGTGACCCGATACCTTCAGACGCATCACATCAGCTTACGCGCTCCAATTATCCTATAGTGTCGCTCGCGTAGAGACTGTCTCAGTTTCCTTCACTACCCTTCATCTGCGCTAAGATACAAGCAGACGGACACAGAAACAGAGGAAAGGAGGGGAAACGGAGGGAGATATAAGATTCCACATCAACAAAACGAGATGGACTATGGTCACGTAAAACCTCTATAGAGTAACTATAGCCTATACATCATGTAATTAATTAGATTAAAAAAAATTATCGACTGACAGCCCTATTTTAGACTAATGACAAAGTTTTGAGTTCTGAAACATACAGGATGTTTTTTTATAGTACAATGACCTCTTATATGTCAAAAGATCAAGGGAATTTTGGTTTCTCAGTTCATGACCTCTTTAAATTTGAATTCGATTTTAAAATACCGTGTCTTTATAATATCATACAATACTTTTTTATTACACTAAATGTATGGTAGCTGCCTTTGTATATTAGGAATTGGGGGTCCCAGATGGTCACACAAAAAGAGATGATCATATTTGGGATGGATGTTATTGTGTTAACGGCCAAAGAGACTATGAAAAAACACAGCAGAGCTCGTTATTTCTGAAATGTTGAAACGTTTTGATGCCACATACCAAATACGATGATCTCCTTGCGAAAATCCCATTTCTAAAACATAAAGGCAGGTAGATCTATTAATTATGTGAAAAGATACATTTATAATAGTATACAACTGCATTCAGATTCAATTATTTTATATTGTTACTGTGCAAAAACCAAATAACACATTATTAATATATTAGGGTGCCTGGAAAATATTGACTTTAGGGTGCCTTTTCTCTAACCACTATTATTGTAAAGTTAAATGAATAAACATGAAAAGAAACACAAACTGAATTTGAAATTTACTTTTCACATGACATTTTACAATTATATTCAAGACAATTAACCTTAACTGCTCTGAGAAATACATAATAAAAATATAAATCATTTTTATTTGTTTAATTATTTCTCAGAACCACTGGAAAATCTGACAGAGCACATACATTTCTTTCTTTTTTTCATTATAAAAAATGCAAAAGGTTTTCTTTTTGGGTTAGATGTCGTCATAAACAGGCTTAGCTAAATAAACGCGTGTGTAAACACGAGTGTATCTGCGTGTGAGATTTGTTTCTAGGTGTGTGTGTGTGTGTGTGTGTGTGTTCAGGGATCATGTTCAGCCACACCATGCACGTATATACTTGTCTGCATCTGGATGGATACAGATGAGCTCCAAACGTTGCACCATGATGACCGGTTAAACTAGGCCTACTCTCATCCTGACCAGGTAGATCAAATTTTCAGAGCAATTCACTTAATTAACTTCCTATCAACAACAAACGAAGCCCTCAGTAACAAATATTTAAAATGTTGATTGATGCTGTTTTTTGTGGCTGCTTGACTAAAGATAAATCAGACAACTGCGCGGTCATGTGACTACATCTGAACCAATGACATCAGCTTCTCTAAAATCATGAGACTAGATCACGGAGCGTCTGCTTTTTGAATTGGGTAAAGAGGTCTATAATCACATCGAATCGGTAAGTCGTTTTACTCTTTAATCGCCGTTAGTTCGAGAACGGCATGGAAGATACGACACCGCGCAGTCCCCTCTCAAACAAAAGACACTCGCTCTGTTTCCGGTTTTATGATGACGTTTCTTTGCACACGGTCGGTTTGAGGTGCTCGTGGTGTTGTGTGCAGAATCGCCGTCTAGAACGCGCTTACTTTCGAGTGTGGTGCGCGTGTGAAGTCCCGGTAAGCAGTGAACGGCGTTGATGTATGATCAGTCCGTTACGCGTGTAAACATACAGTTAGAACGGGAGAAATTCGGTGTGCAGGACGGTTACAACTAGGCCGCGTAACGCCTGTTGTTCCTCGACATCACTTCTGATGCCTCTGTTAAATTTGCAAGTAAAGATTTCATAGATCTCAGAATATAAACGAAATTGTCTCTGCAATTTAGTACGAAACGTCATTAATTGTGAAAACGACGAGCATTGTGTTGTCGCAGTATGTGTAAACTGCTGCAAATGATGCGCGGCGAGTTTAGTGATGCAGTGTCAGAAACACCAGTGATGGAAGTGCATTAGGACAAAATTCACCTGATTCTGACGAGTTCTACCTTTTCCGCAATCTTACAAATCATCATAATAATAGAATATCAGGTGAACACTTTTCAGAAACACGTATATTCGTTTTTTATAACGTATTCTCGAAGAGGAATAATATATCCTAAATACTTTCAAATGCCATCCGTTTCCGTAGTGAGACTTTATTTGATTTGACTTTATAGCTAGTTTTAACTCTATTCCGCCTAAAAATGATTTGGTCCTTTCCATCTGTTCCTTCTGTGTAGTATCTAACAATAAAACTAATTTGGTCTTATTTACAAATAATTGCGTGAATTATTCGTGTTTATACACGCAGAGAAGTTCTCATGAAATATTGACGCACATTCATAACGTGCATACGCTAGTGAATTTATGAACTTAGTTCTGTATAGTTTGTAATTTGCATAAAACACGCCCAAACTATATCCATATATGGGTCTTCAGCACAACCTTTCCTTTACATCTTTCCTTTATATGTATTTAAGATGAAATATCTTTATATAAAATTTAATCTTAACGTGTTTATGAAGCTAGAGTATTTGATTTCAGTTGTTACTATTTTTTTCATAAATTTTAAATACATTTGGCTACAAAAGTTATTGATGAAACATGGTTTTTGTGTACACACAGTGAATGAGACCCATTATTTTGACAATCTACTGTATTTATACTAATTAAATGTAGTTAAACTATTATTAATTGTTAACTAGTTATTTTTAATACATTTTCATAAAAATTGTATTGGAAAAAACGGAGCCATTAAAAAGATTTTTGTTTAGCTTTTGATTTTATTGTCTAATTCAAAATTGCATTGTGTTAACATTGTGCTATTACAGCATAGTTATAATAACGTCAATATTTTTCTCTGTTTTAGGTGCCAGTATGATAGGTAGGTGGCCACGCCTCTTTTCAGTGATGTCACTGACATTGCTGTGGGTGTGTTCAGTGGGTGCAGGTGCAGACTGCAAGTCTATGGCCATTGAGACTGATGTTCAGGTGGCAGAACAGGCACAGCAGCGCCACCTACATGCCCTGTTTGACAAGTACGGGCAAAACGGGAGTATCTCTTTAGAAGGCCTGTACAACCTACTAAAGGGGGTGGGGCTAGACCGCATTCGAAAAGTGATGGTGCATCACCAAGGCAATGGACATAATCATACACACACGCATGATCACGCGCACGCTCATGTGGACAAACTCACCACACGCACTCATCCCGTCACCAGCAAGAAGGGGGGTATTGACCATAATGTGGAGAAGAGTGACCCCATCCCAAAAGTGCAGCCTGATCCCGCTTCTGGGAAGAAAAGCCAATCGGATGCTCATCACAATCTCTACATGAAGATGAATCAGGACTTGACCACAACTTTGACTACGCCATCTTACGTCACAAAATCACGGCGGACCAATCGTAGCGCTGACTATGATTTAACGCAGGACCACGCCTCCTTTAACTCCACCCAGGCCAATGTAACACAGTCTAACCACAATCACCAGACTGAGGACACACCCACCCATGCGCAGGATGACCATGATCAGCATGGACTCGACCATTCGAGTCTAGCGGTACATTTAAATATTATTTGCTGTGTTTATTATATTTTTATTTTTTATTTATTTATTACTTATTTTTTAATTAAATTATTTCATTTATTTTAACGTTTTTTCCTAATTTTTTCTCTAAGCACACAAGTCCTGCCTTTTCTCTTTCAGTGTCAAAATGCCTCCACAATTCTGCAGTCACATGGCATGACAAAGGAAATGGGTCTCTCTGTCAAGGACTTCAGTTACCTGTGCCCTGCCCTTCTCATGCAGATTGATTCCAGTTCTTGCCTCCAGCACGATGATGACCATTCAGGTGAGCTTTTGAGGATGTGATTTATATTAAGCTGTGGTTTTGTATCACAGTTGCAATAGTTGATCAGCAGAATCTGTATAACAATTTGCTTTTTCCAGATCATTCCCATCATCACAACCACCATCACCATCATCATCACAATCATCATCTACATAATCATACCAATGGCAGAAGCCAAAGGAATACTTCCATTTACATTGGTAAGTCTATTACTTAATACCTTTTAAGACAAAATTGATTATTCATTTATATATAATTTTGCAAATGAGATTTTTTTATTTTTTATTTTTTTTTTTATTTATTAGGTTCAGCCAGATAAAAATATACCTCTGTGGGAGTAGTATTGGTTTAGTTATTATACATAAAGTAACCAATAAATGTCCAATACTAAAATATCTATCTATACTATTTATCCAAAACACTAAAAATAAATCCAATCCGTATTAAATACTACAATTTAATTTAGGCATGAAATTTAGAGATTTGCTTAAGATTACATTTAACAGTGTTATTAAATTATTAGCGTTTTAAAAGATAAACTTTGAGTGAGTGTTAGAAGATGGCAAAAGTAATCTTAATGTAAAAGTGATCATAAACAATTAAATATCCAGTATCCACTGAAACCACGAAAATAACAAATGTGTGGTCCTATTGTGAAAAGATGCAGCCTTTCTAAAAAATTGTGTGTGTTTGTGTTACAGCATGGGTAGGAGGGTTTCTCTCCATCACTTTGATCAGTTTGCTGGCGTTAGTTGGTGTGGTTTTGATCCCACTCATGAACAGAGTTTGCTTCAACTTCCTGTTGAGCTTCCTGGTGGCCCTTGCAGTGGGAACTCTCAGCGGAGACGCTCTCCTCCACCTTATACCACATGTAAGACACAAACTTGCATTCAAATTTAGTTGATTTTTGTTTTTTTGGTCTGTGGTTTTAGAAATATGCTTGAATTGCGGGAAGACACCTGTTATTGCATATTTACAAATACACAAACTACCATTCAAACATTTGGGTTTGGTAAGATTTTAAAAATGTTTTTGAAAGTCGTCTGCTCATTTGATTTAAAAAAAAAAACAGTAAAAGTAATATTATTACAAAAACAGCTGTTTTCTGTTTGATTTTAAAATGTAATTTATTCCTGTGATGGCAAAACTGAATTTTCAGCATCATTACTCCAGTCTTCAGTGTCACATGATCCTTCAGAAATCATTCTAATATGCTGATTTGATAGTCGACAAAACATTTCTTACTATTACCAATGTTGAAAACAGTTTTCTTTAATGTAACTTTTGATCAATTTAATGTAAGCTTGTTGAATAAAAGTGTTAATTACTTAAAAAAAAATCTTACTGACCACAAGCCTTTGAACAGAATGGTTGTGTGTGTGTATAGACATGTTTTTCTTTATTGTAAAAAATAAATATCAAAGGCATGTTATTTAAAATGTCTTTTTGACCTTGGATTGGCATCTCTCAGTCTCAGGGTCATCACCAGCATGGCCACTCTGAGCACCATCACCATGGTGAAGAGGTGGAAGAGGATTCCCTTCGGCCGGTGTGGATAGGGCTCACAGCTCTGAGTGGAGTCTACATCATGTTCCTCATCGAACACTTCCTGACCCTCGGCAAAATGTACAAAGACAAAAAACAGAAGGTCAGCAAAATTTGCAGACACAAGATATTTCATATTATAGTCTTGTAATTCATATACTACTTTTAGCCATTTTGTAAGTCCGAGTATGATTTCCCTGAACGCTTTCATGACGTAGATGTTGCATGGAGGTGTTCCTTGAATTTCTGTCATTTAAAATATTATTATTTTTATGTTTGTAGGTGCAAAAGAGGGTTGATCTCGCCACAGAAGTTTTGGAATCAGAGAAGCTGCCGTCATTAGAAGACAATGATGTCAAGACGATTGAAGGTAACGTGACTTTTGATTCTTGTTCATGTTTATGCAGTCAAAATGAAACTGTTGTACATGATTTCGCCATTTCTATAACATCAGCTGCTGAAACGAATGGTGGAAGCGCATGTGGGCGGGGCGTTGCAGAGGAAGAGGAGGTGATGTTGGGGGCGGATCTCTACAACGACATTGATTGTGAAAACAAATGCCACTCCCACTTCCATGACACTGTTGGCCAGTCAGATGAGCAGCATCATCATCACCATGATTATCACCACATACTGCATCACCACCACTCCCAGAACCACCACCCGCACACACACACGCACAGACACACACACTCCTACTCGCTTCAGCACTTCCAGGAGGCCGGCGTTGCCACGCTCGCCTGGATGGTTATCATGGGAGACGGGCTTCACAACTTCAGTGACGGACTTGCAATTGGTACAATTCACACATAGAACAAATGAAACCTTAGACTTGCAGTACAAGTGCAAAAAAGTTTATGCATACAGTCTCCAATATACAATATAAATATGCATGTGTATATACTGTATACTGTGCATATAATAAATTGATGTGCACTTTTTAAAACTGAATAAGATTATCACAAAAAATGCATACCAAGGCATACTCTGCTTTGGAACAGCGTTTAAAGATTATATGCAATTTTGTATTTCAGGGGCGGCTTTCACTGAAGGTTTGTCTAGTGGTCTTAGTACCTCAGTCGCTGTCTTCTGCCATGAGCTTCCTCATGAGCTTGGTAAGACATTGTCTGTCAACATGGTGACAGTTTTGTTTCCCTTTAGAAATGTAGTGTATGGAATTGGCAGGTTGTTGTCCATCAGATTGCTTTGAAATGCTGCTTTTTTTTTTCATTCTCACTCACCTGCCTTTGTCATTCTCTCTTACGCAGGTGATTTTGCAGTTTTGCTGAAGGCGGGCATGTCAGTACGACAGGCCATCCTGTACAATCTGCTCTCAGCCCTGATGGGATATTTGGGCATGATCACAGGCATTCTGATCGGTCATTATGCTGAAAATGTTGCCACGTGGATCTTTGCTCTCACGGCTGGGTTATTTATGTACGTCGCTCTTGTGGACATGGTGAGTAGCAAAGAAAGAGAGAAATGCTGTGATTGAGGAGGGCAGATTCTACTAGAAGTATTGCGTCTTTAGCAGGGTTATTATTAACTAAAATTATTAAAAACATTTTGTTCATTGAAATACAGCTGAAATAAAATGAAACATTTAATGGAAAAACTCAAATCTAACTGAAATAATTTTAGGTTGAAGCGCTAAGTTGTCTAAAAATAAAAACCAAAACTGAAATATAAATGAATCAAAGAAACTAAATGAAACTGAAAATGTCAATTCAAAATCTTATTAAAAACTGTAGTAGTATATAAATAATTCCAAAAGAACACTGTTCCTCTGTATTTTCAATATGTATAGTATCTAATTATATGTATTTTTTTTTGGTGGGAATAAGAACATTTATTTGCAACATACACGTTGTGGTCATTCGTGTTTATCTAGTTGAAACTGTGATTTCTAAAATTGGCCTTTTTTGTGCGTTTTGTAGGTACCTGAGATGTTACACAATGATGCGAGCGAAGCGGGCTTCAGTCACTATGGCTTCTTCCTCCTGCAGAATGCTGGGATACTCCTGGGCTTCGGCATCATGCTTATCATTGCTGTTTTTGAGAACAGGATACAACTTGACATTGGCTTCTGACCCGAGGACCATGCAATAACAACTTTTTCCATCACTCCTAAAACATCACGCCACAAAAACATCTGCTAATGTTGTTCTTTGACCTTCAGTTTTGCTTACCTGGTGTCCACCTGTTGAAATGTCTGAGAGCTCGTTTAATCTGTGAAAAAGTGGCAGCAGCTTAATATGCACCAATAATTGTCATCTTATTTGTGGATATTGGGAGTAAAAAAAGTATTTATAAGTGTTGACTGTTACAATTTTTAGTATAAAAAAGAAACTTGAGCCACATTGACAATGTGGAGGTGTTTTATTTTTGTTAGTACAGTTGTACAGTAGCTGTTGAAGCGAGTTACATTTGTTCACTTTGCACATGCTGTCCCTCCAACATTCCAGTAAAGTATTGTGTCCCATGATGCCTTTGTCTGATTTCTGTGTCTAACTGTATTTGAATATACTGTAGTAGTATTGAAGTAAATGGATATTCATTGTAAGATATGCTAAAGATTGTATTTTACAATGTTATTAGATCACAGCAAAGATCATTTAAATGTTAAAAAAAAAGGTAAATGACTATGCATAAGTAAGTTTCCAGTATCGATTGATAATATATGAAATACTGACCAATAGTGATATAAAAAAACCTGTAATATCAGCCAGTAACCATTGAAAATAATTAGTGATTTAAAAAAAGTCACTGTGTAATTTGTGTACACTATTCAAATGTTTGGGGTCAGTAAGTTATCTAAATAATACTTTTATTCAGCAAGCATGCATTAAATTAATCAAAAATGACAGTAACAACTTTACACTGTTACAAAAGATTTCCATCCTGAAAAAAGTTTATCACAGTTTCCATAAAAATATTAAGCAGCAAATTGTTTTCAACATTGATAAGTGTTTCTTGAGCATCAAATCAGCATGTTACAATGATTTCTGAAGGATCATGTGACACTGAACACTGGCTGCTGAAAATTCAGCTTTGCCATTACAGAAATAAATTACATTTTACTAAAATAGAAATCAGTTATTTTAAATTTTAATAATTTTTCGAAATAGTTTTTACTGTATTTTCACATAAATGTAGCCTTAGTGAGCCTAAGAGACTTAAAATATATAAAAGTCTTACTGATCCCAAACTGTTGAAGAGCAATTTGTTTATTCAATATACATTTTATGACTGTCAATAATCCTGACCAAATTCTAAGGGTTAAAAAAAAAAAACAGCAGAAACATTTACCTTTTAATATTCAATGCTGGATTCAAGAAATGATTAGTCTAGATGATGAGCTACAGTGCATGAAATCCAGTTGACTGGCATGTGCAGCCACTGTCACTTCATGAGTTTATAATTGTTATTTTCACCCAGTGACTGATTAAAATTGATTTATAAGAGGTAAGATGTTTGAAAAGCTGTCCTTATGTCACAGTAGCATATACACAGAAGGCTTTTCACAGTAATACATCAAACCCATCAAACGCTGATTCAAACTGCAGTGTATACTGTATGTTTAGCTCATTCAAAGATGAGATTTTTCCATGGTTATGTGGAGTGTTATGAATACTGTAGCTTGCATTATTTACAAAATCTTTGCATGAACCCTGTGAAAAAATGAAAGGAAAATACCCAAGCATTGAACAGATGACAGTCTCTCTATTCATTTAGTTCATTCATTCCTCCCTCTTCATGTTGTCCCCTGGTTTTCTGGTTCTGTATCTGAAAGTGATTTGATTAGCAGGTGGCATGATGCCCAGACCAGCACGGCTGTTGTCTAGCATCGCCTCCCGCTGGTTCGCCAGCAACTGCATTTCACACATTAGCACAGTCACACACACAAACTGCTTCAGCTCATTCATCGCAAAAAAACGCCCTGGACACTGTGTGGCTCCAGAGCCGAAAGGCATACGGTAGTACCGGACCTTCTGGCCACATTTATAAAAATCTGTTTTTTCCTTCCCATCCTCCACAAAACGGTCAAATTGGAAGCACTACAAAAAACCATACACAAAAGACATTTCAATTATTGAGTTTTTTTTAACAATAAAGAAGTATGTTTAAAATGAGGTCTGCTAGGTGGATCTAGAGCAGTGATTCTCAGCTTTTTTGACATCAAGTCCCCCATTGTCCATAACAGTATTTAAAGTAGAGATGCACTGATTGCAATTTTCTTGGCCGATGCTGATTTCCGATTTCTTGGAAGTGTGACCTGCCGATACCGATTTTTGCCGATTCCAATTTTCTTTCTAAGAACTATAATTGACAGCATATACAAACAAAAATCTATGCAAATTTCAATGCAAAAATTATTTACATAATAAAAGAAATGATTAAACATTACAATTCCCCCAATCTGGACTAAGTTACAGAAGTTTCTCTCACTTGTTACCTTCAATCGTCTCTCACTCAAAATAAAGTGCTCTGTGACTAAAGTGGTCATCTTTTCCCCCTAACCTTATTACATTTACATTACACAGTTATTTATCAGACGCTTTTATCCAAAGCGACTTACAAAAGAGTATTAAACATCTTTCACATCAAATTCTTACTTTGTTTCAATTAATTCAGTTATCATAATAAGAAACTGTAGCGTTGTTACCATTCAAATGAAATTAGTATTAACAAACTTTATCTTTCCACTGCTGAAGAAACAGAAGCTGCATCTGAAGTGGCATTAGATGCATTTACACAGACAGTTTGATGAAGCTGAGGTGCCATAAATGCATTTACACTGCAAAATTTTAAATGCATCAATAATTTTATAAGATTAATGTTTTACATATTTTTTTAAACATACAAATAAATGTTGAAAAAATGCAATGATACTTTTAAATATGAATAAACCACCAGTAGGTGGCGGCAAATGTCTGTTTTAATGAGCGAGTCATTTATTCATTCAACCGATTCATTCAAACGGCTGATTCATTCAGAAACGAGGCAAGTGACTGGCCTTATAAATGGGCCACTGAATCGTTGACTCATTTTCATTCAGTAACGGAACACCGCTGTGTTGCTCAGAGATACACAGCAGTTGTGCTGTGGCTTTGATCGGAACTATTTTCATCAGCGAAATTGAGCAAAAACAGTCAATATTTTGTCTAAAATCTAGGTCACTTAATTTTAACGTCTTGTTTATTGAAATACTATTGTATAAAATCAGTGTCACATTGCAATGGTGTTGATATTGATATTCGGGGAAACCTCATGGCCGTATAATGTTGCTCACCTAAATCATATTTTGTAAATAATTTTTCTACCGCAGTATGCATCTATAAATTTCTGTGAGTTACTTTGTGTGTGCCGTCTCTCTCACACACTCACTCAGGCTGTGCAAGCCTCATCTGGCACGACATAAATACATTATCAGTCTCCGTTTACACTGAAAGCAATTAAAATTAGAATCATTCTCACGCGAAACGACATGTTTACACGCGACTGTGAGTGTGCGCGTGGCTGTGACGTCATTGCCTGCGCCGCTGGCAATAAAAGGATTGGCTCGGAATCAGATTCTGCAAGACGTGAGACTGACTGGCCGGTTAACGATCCGGTGTCATGAGAAATCAAATCTGGTCCGTTTAGGACCCTAAGCGATCCCATTGGCTCAAATTAGTTTTAAATTATGTACTCTCTTTAGTGCCTGAATACAATTCCTACAAATTCATGTAATGATAAATGCTGTTTAAACTACGTTATAATGATAATTAATGTCTGTATTCGTTAGCTTATGTACTAGCATAGCATACCGATACCTGATTAGCTGCATAGCTTATTTTATACATATCCTAAGAAGACCCGATTTCTCATGACACCGGGCCGGTCATGTGAAAAATCGGCCGATTCCGATCACTGGCCGGTCAATCGGTGCATCTCTAGTTGTAATATTATATTAAAAAGTCTTTACTTTTGATTAAATTTAATGTGTCTTTGCTGAATAAAAGTATTTTTTTTTCTTTCCTTTAAATCTTTCTGTCCCTAAACTTTTGAATGGTAATGTATTGTAGTTTCCACAATAACATGAAGCAGCAAGAATTGTCTTCAGCATTGATAATTATTACAGAGGCTTGAAGTTTTCTGAGGTGCCCTGGTTGAGAATCACTGATCTAGGGAGCTGTAGATGCATGTTACCTGAGGCTGATCATATATTTCAGGGTCAAAGTGTGTGGTTTGTGGGTAAAGAGCAACGATGTCATCTTTTCGCAGGTCGATTGAATGCTGGGCATCCAGACGCAAACAGAAATCTTCCTGAACCACACGGATGTTCATTGATACAGAGGAGAGACGTAAACTCTCATTTATTGAACTCTCTGCAGAGAGAAAATGACAGTCTGGATTACTGAAAACTGGCATTGTAACTCCAATTGATAATTGATATGTTTAATGGGTTACTATGTAAGAATGTGTGGTTTTTACCCAGGTAAACCATCTGTTCTAGCTGCTGTCGTGTAATTGTGATGTCTTCTTCAAAGACCAACTGCATGTTCTTCTCTCCAACCACACTGACAATCTCTGCTCTTACTGCTTCAAGGGCTTCCGGGCAGGAAATGAGGTGGTAAAGACACCAGAAGGCTGCTGGGATAGTGTTTCCCACTGATGCCCACAGCATGGCAAAATGATGTGCTGTGGACAGAGAAAGAAAGCAAGCTATGTGTATGTGTGTGTAAACCACTGGGCATTGGTCCAAACCAATACAGCACAGTCATGATGAGCGTTCACTGTGTGTAATATTGTATTTGTTCATGCACTTCTTGCTTCCAGCATTTCATCAAACAGAAACTGATGGCAAAAAGCCCCTTTAAGACAAGTAAATTTAGCCAGAAATCAGCAGTCATCTTGGCAACACCCCAGGGCAGGAATTGTGGGAAACAGGCATGCATGTACAAGTCCTTTACACTTGAATGGGGAAGCACCGAAATCTCAAAAGCAGTTTGTCAAGATCATGATTCAATAAAACAAGTCAAATCAGCAATAATGTCTGACAGTAAATGCTGCCCTGACAACTACATGAAATAGCACTGACTCACAGAATATTCGGAAGAAGTGGGAAAAGGAACTATTAATTCCGAATGTTGAGAATGCTTTGGATGAAGTCTGGGAATGTGCTAAAAAAAAAAAAAAAAAATCAGCCTGTAACCGTGCAAGAGCAATTCAGCTGAAGATACTGCACTGACTACACATATCCCCTAATCGCAGGCATACTTTTAACAGTTCCTTTTTCCCTTTTTGTCTTAAATGTAAGACCGAAACTGGCACTCTCATTCACTATTTATGGTCATGCTGTTTGATACAGAATTACTGGTGTAACATACTTTGTGAAATGCAAAAGATTTTGAGTTTGGATCTAGATTTAAACCCTTTGTCATTGTTACTAGGATTGTCTGACAGTAAGGCAACTTCTGTGGCTAACAGAAGGCTCTTTAATATCATGACCTTTTCAGCACGGAAAAACATTCTTTTGCAGTGAACCTCTGATAAAGCCCCCTCTGTGAAGGGCTGGCAAAACGTGTTAATGTAAGGTATTCCAGTGGTAATAGCTCCATGTATAATTCACTAAGACAGATCTGTACTACAAAGTATGGGAACCATCTGTAAATAATTTGTACCCTGGGACTGCCAATATTATGCTGTTTGGATTTCATGGATGAAAACTTACGTACAATGAGAACTTCTGCCAATATGTTGAAATTCGGACTTTTGAGCTGTGTTTTTTTTTTTTTTTCTCTGCTTTGATTGTTATTGTTCTTTCTCTTCTTCAGCTCCAAATTAATGGATGTTTTTGTCTATTGTTATTTGCAATTTGTGAAAAAAAAAAAAAAAAAACTACAAGTTTAAAAAAAATTTACTAAAACTGAAACTAAAGTGTCTATGTGTGTGTGTGTGTGTGTATACACAAACAATAAATTTTAACCTGAATTTGAGAAAAAAAATATAATATTTCATAGGGCCTTGAAAATGTCATTTTTGTTAAACATTTAATAAATTGTTGAATTGTGTAAGTTTCATGATTTCAACTAATTAAGCATGGTTTCTGATTAATACAATTTAATTTAACCATTAAAACAGCATCTAGAAAAATTCGGAAAAAACAAAATCCAGAAAAATTACGATGAAAAAAAATGGAATTTGGAAAAAAATTAAATGTTGTTGGTTAATACATGGTTAAGGACCCCTTTTGCAAGAATTGTGGTACATTTCCTTAGCATTTAAATAATCTCAAATAATCTTAAATAATTTGGTGTAAAAAATCCGAAGACCAGGGTTCTTCGTGTCATGATCGGAAAATTAATATCCTTCTGTAGATGGAATATTTACCATCAGCAACACACTCCACAGTCATATGTGGGCCTCACAAGAAGGATTATAGATTTTCTGTTTGAGTGTGTATGTTTGTGTGTGTGCATGTGGGAGAGTCACCTGCTTTATCTCTGTCCTGAAGCATGTCATACTCCTCGAACAGGGCCGTTCGGGTCTGTATGAACTCACATGGAGCCTTCCATTCTGCCATTCTTTGAGGGTAGAAAAATCTTGTCAGCTTCTCACGAATTTCTTTGGTTTTTCCCAGCAATGCGATGGGCACATGAGCCATTAGTAAAGGGAAAATTGTATCAAACTTCTCAAAGTCCTCTCGCAGCTGATCCAGACGCAGATTTGATGAATGTCCATATAGCGTATTAAACGTGGTCTGAAACATTACGAATTTACAGAACTCATATAGTTCCACCTCTTGCCAATCACCAGCAGACCCAGACTCTTCACTGGGCAGAAAACGGCGTCGCAGGACCTGCTGTAAGTTTCCCATCATGCTGAACGTGAGCGGGTCGAGGGCAGGCCCCTGCAGCAGAGTGTAACTCCGCTGGATGCTGTCACTCATTCCAGGGAAGAGGCCACTCCGGACCGGTGGGTAACCGAACGTTCTGGATGCTGCGCTGTCTGAAAACCTGTGGAAATCCAGCTGTTTCCCATGTTTGATCACAGACGGGTATTGGAGAGGGTTCATTATGAATGTTATGTACCTTCCTAAAGAAATACACAAACATGAATAGGTATATGTCATGACATAATGCATAATGTCCAGCAGTGTGATAAACTTTACTTTAGATAAAATGTTTTTTTTTTTTGGTTGTTGTTTTTGTACCATTTTGCATGATTTTTAGTGGTGTTTGCTAACCTCACTATTATTCATTCTCTGATCTAATCCTAAGGATTCCACAACTTGTATCTTGCACTGGTGCTATAGACTTACAATTCTCAAGTGGAAAATAAAATAAAATAAAATTGTGAATGAATCATTCTTTTGAGTCAAATCTTTTCAATGAATTATTTAAACCAGCTCACAATGCAAGTACCAATGGTCTCTAGTACGATCTACTTCAGGTTCGATGCTTTTGGAAAACGCAGCTCTGAACGATGGGCTACAATTGAAAAATCTGTGTCATACTGCAGGACTAAAATTAATTACTTTCTTTACAAAGAAGAAACTAAAATGGGGATGAATTAAAGCATCTAAAATATACGCTTTTCCTTACACATTTGTAAAAACTGTAACCTTAAATCTTGATGTTGAAAAAAAGTTCCAGAAGTAAGAATATGTTCTCATTTGAGAAAATTATTTGTGTATGAATGATGCTAAGTAAACGTGTGTGTGTTTGTCAGATGTACCTGCTATAAGCACAGTAAAAACATCTCCATGCTCCTGCTGTAGTTGTGTAAGAAGCTGCTGAGAGTTTTTTCTGAATTCTAGAGCTTTTCCCAGGAATGGAATCCACCCTTTAATCAGCGGGGGCTCACCATCCTTCCTGCAGTATGCAAACACAATGTAACAGTCATGTTTTTTTAACATGCTTGTTCCAACAATGTCTGAGAAACTGCCATTCTATGTCATTATAAAATACTCCCTCAAACAAAAACACAAACTCAAACAAACCCCAAACATGTAATACACCAGCTCTCTTGATAATGTTCTCTGTGGTAAAGCAATGATATAATTGTGCTAAACAAAATGCTTCATTGATTCAATTTGTTTTAACTGCAAGCATTATTTCAAATGACAAAGCCAGGAATTCGTTACTGAGTATACTGTGTAATGACCTCTGTGATCTACTGCTGATGAACATCTCCCATGCCCTACTTTTCGAGGCTAACCAGAAAAGGATAGAGTGGCCCTTTGGGAATTAGTTCTCCCAACTTCCTTTTGAGACTGCAGCTCGCTAACTGAACAAGAAAACACACTGCAGCCCATAGTGGGGTAAATCTTTAACTCAAAGCCTCCGCACATAAACAGGGGGGGAAAAACTCTCTGATTACCTGTGAAGTTTGTGAACAATAAATATCGAAACACTGTGTAAACATAACCTTGTTGTAGAAACAGGCATAGATTACCTGGCAAACAAATTAAGTTAAGCAAGGAAAAACAGAACTACACCTCTTCATTCTTCAACTACACACAAATTAAATACAGATATCAATTTTCAAGTTAACTTAACACTCGTGTGGTAATAGACTACATGCAGTGTGCTTCAGTTATGTTGTAATGCACATCCTTGTTTCAACATGCAAACAAGCGGTTTTGAATCAATAGGATCTATGCTCCAAAATAACAATGCCCGATTTGTGAATGTCGTTCTTTTCAGTCGAATCTTTTCAATGAATCATTTAAACCAGTTCACAAAGTAGGTACACTATATTGCCAAAAGTATTGAGTCGCCCCTTCTACTGAACAGGTTTGACTACTTTAGTAATTTCCATGAGTATAAATCTTAATGTTTAAGCATATAATGATATTCTAGGGAATTGTGTGCTTCTAATTTTATAGCAAAAGTTTGGACAGGACCCTTTTCTATTCTAACATGACAATGCCTCTGTGTATAAGGCAAGGTTCAAAAAGAAAATGATTGATTCAGTCAGTGTGGAAGAACTTGACTGGTCTGCATAAAAGTTAAAACCAAGTCCTAATCCCAGTTTAACACCTCTGGTGTGACTGTAAATGCAGACCTTGAGCCAAAAACTCATCACCAAACACCAATGACTTGTACATATGGGTACAGTCATTTTAGACACTTCCAAAACTGTTGCAACAGAGATGGAAATACAATTTTTAAATACATGAATTATGTTCCCATCGTTGTTGCCACAGATTTGGAAGTGCATTTTTCTGTTCTAAAGAAGGGGGTGTCCCAATACTTTTGTCTATATAGTGTATGTACAAGTCATTGGTGTTTGGTAATGAGTTTTTGGCTCAAGGTCTGCATTTACAGATCTACTTCAGATACGATGCTTTTGGGAAACGCAGCTCTGAACGATTGGTTAGAATTATAAAATATAATATATTATATTTAAGATGACTTAGTTTTATAAACCAAATCATGGCTCTAACAAATGAAACTGAAACCAATGAAATTATAAACGTCTTTATAAAAAATATATACTTCTGTCACTTTATTAGAGAACAACGCGATGACGTAATCGAGTCAATGAATCGGTTCGAATTGTTCGAAAGAAAAGATTCTTGTCGGACTACCCATCACTAGAAGCCTTCTAGTGAAAGGTTCAATTTCAAACTGAGGTGAACTGAGAGTAAACAAGTTCCCAGTCCTGCTGTGAATTATTCATATGGTCTTAGCAGACATTTCCTTGCCAACGCGGCTTAAAATGTACTTTAAGTGATGAATCACGTTTAGTTTCATCTGCATGGATATTCAGACTAATCAGGAATTTGTTGATTCATCATGTTTCTTGAAATATTTTAACAAAGGGCATCTGCCTAATGATACACGCGCACATAGACACATAAGCACAATTAAACAAACATTTATTTAAACAACCTATTCATCCGTATTAAAACTGAATATAAAACGGCTACATAGCTACATTCCCAACAAGCAGCAAAACATCAGAAAACTCACCGCCTGCGACCGCAGAAAGCGCAGAACAGCAGCACAGAGATAAAGCCCAGAAAGATCGTCAACAAACACTCCAACATTATCAAAGAGCCTCTGGGTGAAAAAAACCTAGAAAATTGGTCCGGAGGAAAACAGGCTTTATGAAGCACGCGACACGTCCAGGTTTTGCGATTGTTACTTTAAAAGTGAAAGAGTGCTTGTCATCACCGCACAAATTAAACATCAGAGTCCAATGGGAGATATGACAAGAAATGAGGAGATAATACGCGAACAACGCTAGTCCAAGATTTTCAGAAAGTCACGCCCAGTGAAGGTCGATTAATGAAAGTTAAACATTGCTCAACAGCTACGCGTTCGTATTACTAACCTACTTGGACTATTCAAGCTTTTCTAACGCACACACAACAGTGGAGGAGACCTACCCACAGCCACTACTGTTTATTGCCTGATATACACGCAGCAGCAAATAAAAATATATATTTGTTGACATATTTTTCAAATAATTTGTGATATAGAATTTTTATTTTGAAGACACACCTCAAATAGACAGACAGACAAACAGACAGAAAGACTGATATAGTGATTCATTTCAAATTTTAAAGTTTGCCTACCTATAAATGAAAATATAGGCCTAAACTTGATAAGAGGTTATTGTTTTATATATATTTTCAAATTCTTATTTAAAAAATACTTTTACATAATTAATAATTGTAAGTCATCTTTTGGCCCTCTAGTGGGGCTCAGCAAACTGCTGGTTCAGCTAAATTATTGTCAATTAGGGAAGAAATGGACGATGTGCAGCATTGGGCGGCCTCCACCTGCAGGGCTGAGAAACACTTTTCCAATAGGGTAGAGTGGGGTAAAACGCCCCCCCCCTACTGTTTTTCCCAAAATAACCATAAGATAAAATCAAGATATTTTTTTATTGTAACTATGGACTATGTTGACAAGAGTGATATAGAAGTTTTCACCATGACGCTTACACTGGTGATGTACCGGAGAGAAAACGGATTTCACAAGTTCCCAGTCCTGCTGTGAATTAAATGATCTAATTTTTAGCAGTAAGAAAAAAAAGCGTTTTAAAACTTGTTGTTTTGTAGAACATCACAGTTATATATGATATGAGAACAGTAGGGCCTGTAGATAGGGAGTAAGTGTTATTTAATAAAAATATAATTATATTTTCATAATGACGTAATTTTTTTTCTCAAACAAAACACCTAAAAAACACCTCCTGCCAGGTGGGGTAAAACGCCCCCAGGGGGCAATGGGCAATTACTGTAGTTACTCTGTTCTGAACATCAAATCCTTTGTTTTTCCATCAAATGTTTTCTAACTAGTTGGTTAAATAAAAAAAAAAAAGGATTTTATAGGCCTATTTAAAAATGACCTCAAGTTAGCATCAGGTAGCTGGTTAGCTAGCCAGTTAGCATCAGCTAACAAAATGTTTCAAATAGACTATTGTAATTTTGTAATTCATAATTATTGATTATATTCTTTTTAATTTTAAGCTAAAACTGCCTGAACTCTGATTTTGCTGTAAATGTTTAAAGCAAATTGCTTTGTCAGACTGGGGAGCATTTTACCCCACCCATGGGGGTACAAAAAAACCACCCCCCTTAGTATAAATTTAATTTTTGTTAAAAATCTAATAACATGAAAACTCTGGACATTTTTCAAACTTTGTTTATAATTTATGTCATTGTCACTAAAACTGTGATAACTTTTCTGAACACATTTAACTTTTGTTTCACAGGGACAAACCCTTTGAGACAACTTTGTGCATTGCTCATGTAAAAGTCACACTCTTGCAGTGATTCAACCTGTAACCTATAAACACTAAAGCACTTTCTCCACAGAATGTAAGAGATCACACAAAGGCAAGTTTGTTTCACAAAGGCAATCACTTCAGATGCAGTTCTGACAGTGCCTGATTAACAACAGAATTATTCTCTTTATACAAAATAAATCTCTTTCCCATTTTCTTTCAACTGTCTCTTTCTTCTCTCAGTCTGTGACTCAGTGTGTATGTGAGTGTATGTATGCCAGCAGTGAGTCCTACTGCTCCACACATAAAGGTCTCTCTGTTTGCCTGTTCTTTTTTCAATGCTGCCAGTAAAGAAACACCAAACTGGCTCTTACTTTCCCCAACACTGCTTAACTCAGAAGATTCTTGTTGCTAATAATTTAATGGGGAATACAAATTTAAAGACAGACTTAATGGGAGTGTTAGAGAAATCAATGGCAACATCAATGGCTCAATTATTCACTGCTAAACAGTAAAGAATCATACAGATATTATAAAGGATGATCTCCATAGCTTTATACAAACACAATGTTTAATTGGACATCTTAAAAAGTGTACAATTAAAACAACATTATATATACAATTTACAAGAAAACACTATTTCAGTCTTTCTGCTTCAACATTTCATGTTTAATTTAATGTGTTCAGTCACATTAAAAATGCTCAAATGCTTTTGTACAGAGAAGGAGCACATTCTGACAGTTGAATGGAGAACATGTTCTTCCCAAATCTTCCATTACAGCAATTATATTAATCCAAAACTCAAACCTTGTGATATAGGAATATTATTGATAGAATCTTGATACCATCTACATTAAGGATCAAGCAGTCTCACACTTATTTTTTGATCTATCCAGAATGCAGGATAGAGAGGCTGAGTGAATGTGGTCTGGACTCTGTGTATGAGGCTTATTGTGTCAGAGACACTGTAGAAGGACAGAGTTCCTGCACTGTGATCCACATACACTCCTATTCTAGAGGGCCAGAGGACTGCACGGAGTTCAGTCGGAACATTATTGTACCAGAACTGACATTTGTCGGGAAAGCACAACAAAGACCAGGCATGTTTATTAGCTCCAAATCTACTTGCAGCACAATCTCCCTTCCTGCCAATACTCTTATATGACACTGCTACAACCAATTCTATCCACTCCACTCAACCTCCCAGTAAGAGTGTCCACACACACTCTCTCTACACAACACCTGAAGGTAAAAATCAAATCTTTCTGGATGATCAGGGTATGTTTATCTGGGTATGATCAGGGTTGGTTTATCTGAGTGTAAGAAAACACTCTGTTCCCTTCAGACAGATAAAGGAGTTTATGTGCTGTGTTTGGTCCAGAGTGAATTGCTGGAAATCTGATGGGGAAAGAATATAAAATCAATAAACTGAATTATCTCAATTTTAATCAATAAAACAGCATGTTAGCTGAAACTTATATTTCATGTTTTCTTAAGTTGTAGGAAACAGACAGAGAAAAACTCCATTTCAACTTTCAACAGTCCGTCACTGGCAAAACATCTAGTTTTGTGTATTTATTTGAGTCATCAGTGAACACCTGTGTTGTTCACAGTGTTAAAAAAGTGCAGTAGCTTGTTTCTGTATGTGTGTGTGTGCAGTGCACGCTCATCTTGTTACTTACATTGTAGGAACTCCTTCCTGCTCTCATATTCATGAGTGGGAATGATCTGGATGTATCTCACTAAGGAAACCAACAGACATCCTCGGTGAAAACACATTTAAAAAATTCCATGCTCATTTCAATGCACATTAAATTGATTGATATTTGACTTATTTCAGAAAGCATGCGTGTCCAGTATTTTACCTCTAGCAGATATCTTTTTTTTCTCCTCTCTGCAGAAATCCTCCAGTTTCTCTCTTATTAGACACAGATTTACAAACATCATCAAAAGAGAAGCGAGAACTGACACTGAGTTTTGGTGAGTCTGTAGATCCAGGAGGAACAGAGAGAGACTGGAAACTCTACACAGACACAAAACACAAGAGAAATACCAGCTAAAGACAGAAACCATTTATAGAATCACAGTCTCTGTACAACACGCCAGTCAGAGCGAAATTCTTCATGACGTTCAAAATGGGTCTGATAATAAGATTCCAGACACACCAGACAGGACTTGATGGCTTTATATTTTCTCCCAGTACAGACGTCACACTCCACATCTCCAGGTTCAGCGTAACATTGATCAGGACGAGCAGCTTGTAGTTTTGTCTTCTTGAGTTTCTCCACCACTTCTGCAAGCATGGTGTTTTCACCTAAAACAGGTCTTGGAGTGAAGGTCTGTCTGCACTGAGGGCAGCGGTAGACTCCCTTCTGATCATCGTGATCCCAGCAGCCTGTAATACAGCTCATACAGTAACTGTGTCCACAAGTAATGGTCACTGGATCCTTCAGTAGATTCAAACAGATTGAACAACTGAACTCATCCTGAGCCAAAGAAACACTGGATTCTGCCATTTTACAGTGTGTAGACACAAATAAACAGAGACACAGAACTGTTACATTCCCTTGTTTCCTGGTTTTGTGTTGAGATGTGTGCAACACCATTGCGTCTATACATGAGACACACCTGCATTATCTGGAAACTGTTCATAACAAAAAAGGTCCACAAGTTCAGCAACTGTGAAAAAATATCAAGCAATACTGAGCAACTAGATGGCGCTCTAGCAGAGTTTTTCATGTCAGTGTGTTAGTAGGCTGTCTAAACCTGGGGCCTGTACCACGAATCCAGATAAGTTTCGGTTTAGTTTGCACCAATCCTGGGTTTTAGGTACCATGAAAGTGGCTTGGCTTTTAGCGGTGTTCATTGCCATAGTAACTTACATTCCACAGCTAACCTGCTCCTGGGCAGGTTATGTTCTGGGTTAGAGATCTCAAACTGAAATTGGACCAATCAGATGTGAGCAAAGTGACACATGTCTGACAAAAAAAGTCACTCCCCCAGTTTCTCTTGCTACAAATTAAAGGTGCCGTTGGAGATCTCGGAAAATGCTAACTTTAGCCTGATAGCACTGAAAGCGAATGTCCCACCCTCCCTGCAATCGCCGTCCAAAGCCACGCCCCCTGAACACACATACGCTCAAAGAGCAGAATACAGAGACAACATTAAATTACTACAATAGGCTACATCAACGGTCCAGTTCAAAGCAAGCATATATGTTCCATACAAAGGGCAATTAAAGTGTGCTAGACGTGAATTTAAATGGTATTTATTTACAGAGGTATATTATGTCACACTTCTCTAGTAAGTTTCGTCTGTGTGTGAAGATGCTGTGCAGCGCAATCCGTGAATGAATGTTCCGAAGTGAAGTAAACTTCAACGGATTTCCCTTGCTCAGGGAGTAGGGAGCAATGAACACTGTGTAGGGAGCATGCCAATCGGAACACAGTTCATGCACGTAGCTCTCTTCTAACGAGCTGGTTATCTGAATCATGTGTGTTAACTAAGCGAGACATGCAAAATATGCAGAGCGGGGGGCGCGAGGACTGGAATTGGGAACCGCTGGGCTACATCATGTGTCATTCAGCGGAGAGAAAACTTTATAGCACAGTTAGTAAAAGTACTACAATACCAGGAAGGAAGATTGGGTTGTTGATGTTTGCCTGCCATTCTTGCTCTCTCTGCACAGCGTGCGTGAACGCGCCGATGACGAATCGTGTCTGCGCGAACAGGGTGTGCAGAGGTATGCAAATACATGCGTTGACAGGCAGGTAGGAAAGCCAATTAAAACGCTCGGACCGAGCGTTTTGATTGGGCGAACATTTCTTGGTCCTACACCTTCCACAGAATATATAAATACAGATAAATACATTTAGACCACTTAACTTAATGATTGCTATCAGGATGTGAAGAGACTTTCAACCAGAATAACAAAAAATGTTTCTGAAGACAATCACCTATGATACCTTTAAAGGTCACTAGTACTAAAAAAAAAAGTGTGGTCTGGCTTTAATGATAATTACTTAAGAGTTATGTATTTATATAACAATCCATTACACACAAGCAATTTTAGTTTAACAATTATTATAAATGATTTATTTTAAATGAATATTAATAAATACAGATCATATGTAATATAAATGAGCTGTAGAATCAATAGATAACACTATTTTAAAAATGACTACATGTGACCTAACATGTTCGAGTCTCTATCTCTATATATTTTCAAATGTATAAACTAACTTAACAAGTTTCACTTGTGACTGCACTGATAGAGCAAGACAATTTATTTTATTTGTCCTCTTTACTGTTTCATATGACGTTTATATTTATCATATTCTTCAATCTCTTAACGTTTAGCAAAACCTTTAACCTTTAGTTTTGAATCTCGCTTTAACCGCATGTGATTGGCTGTTCGCCACTGATGTCACACATTCATGTGCACGCGCTCCACAAACTCAGGATCAAAAGCCTGCGTTGACAAAGAAAGTTGATTATCAGCATTATGGTACCAACAAAGCCGGATTGGAGTGGTTTGGTTTTTGTCAAGTTGAAACTAATCCTGTAACTCTGGATTTGTTCAACTACCATCATGGTACAGGCCCCTAGAAATGTTACATAAACAAACAAATAATAGGCCTAATGTTAGTTTTCTACATAAATGAATATTTGTCTACAAAACCAGTGATGATCATTTAAGCAAAAGCTTTTAAATGTAACACTTCTTAGACTATTAGAATCAAAACAAAAATGGAAGTGGAAGGGCATCTTCTTTACACCATACCATTGGACCTAAGTTAAATTTTAACCAGAAAATCATCTCATTAAACTTGTATGGGGAAAGATGGCTGATCTTGATGACTGGAGATGTGTGTTGGTTTCCAGGGGTGTGCGTGTGATTCCCGGCCGCGTAGGGGAGGTTTGCGATCTTGTGGTGCAGGGCAGACAGCTGTCCGGTCTCGCTCAGTGCAGTTTTCATATATGGTCACGTAATCATGGCAACCTTGACGTACCCATTCTAAAAACAGATCAGACACTACACGAGAGTGTGGAGGAAGGTGACGAAGCGTTTTGTACGCGTTCCACATGGGGAGACAGCATTACAACTGCATTTCTTTTGTAAGAAAATAAAAATAAACAGACCAGCACACACCAGAGTGTGTTCACCAAGCTCGTGCGCTCCGCGTGATGAGCGTGGGTTTGGATTATTGGTGCCCAAGAACGCGTGAGACCATGGAGAGTTTGGAGAGGCAGCTTATATGCCCTATTTGCCTTGAGATCTTCACCAAACCGGTGGTGATCTTACCGTGCCAGCACAACCTCTGCCGCAAATGTGCCAATGACATCTTTCAGGTACAGCCAATATATACAAAACATAAAATTAACAACTATTTTTTGGAACATGGTATTCCATAACACCAAATTTCAAAAAACATGTAGAAGCTGGTACGAAAGTTGGTATGTTACTGGTTCAAGATTGTCTAGTGCTTGGAACAGCGAACAAGTTTAGACTAGCTAATGCTTTCTAAAATGTCCCAAAAGTACCAGTTTAAGCTTTATTTTCCAGCGTTGATTTTAAAATCCGTATAATGATGCCAACTTATTATATATAATATATATTTGTGTGTGTGCAATTGGAGAAGTTGATCAAGTTATGGGTGAAATGGTTGGATTTTATTCTTCCACTGAGACCACTCGTAATATAGAAATTTTAATAACTACAAATAAGATCGGATAAATTTTATACAAGAATTAGGGTTACGAAAGAAAAGGAACGAAAGTTTAAAAAATACAACAGTTTAAAGAGTCATAAAAATATCCTGATTGGGATAGAGATTACAAATATAACATCCTCAGGTTCTTTGTGTATGGATTTGGTGCTAAGCTAGACAAAATGCTTTAATAAGTAATAAGTGCACAACGGTTATTTGAATTACAAAAATAGACTATTATTGTTACAGCTATTTTTTTTATCATCAACATCATCATCGATATCTTTTTATGTGCATCATATTTCTTCTGTCAGTGTATTAAAATGTTGTATTATGTATTTAATGTGTGAGATTGTATATTCCATTCCCTTGTAAGGAAAATGTAAATATATATATTTGTGTGTCTTAGGCCTCAAACCCCTACTTGCCCACAAGAGGAGGTTCTTCATTGGGCTCTGGCGGCCGGTTTCGCTGCCCATCCTGTAGGCATGAAGTGGTTCTGGATAGGCATGGGGTGTATGGCCTGCAGAGGAACCTGCTGGTGGAGAACATCATAGATATGTACAAACAGGAATCCAGCAGGTACTATTACTATAACTTCCAGCTTCATATTCTCCTCTCCAATCATTTATGCTGTATAATTGTTTGGATTGAACCCAGACTTTCCTCCCATTCTATTCTATTCTATTCCAGCACATTGTCAGTTTGCATGTGTGTTGGGCTATATTTATAAGTAGGCCAATGTGACAGGAGATATTTCAGACACACTTTCTGTGTTTATCAGGTGCCCCAACACACACACACACACATTTAGAAACACATCAATATGAACACCACCACTTATTTCTCTCACTGTGAACTTCTCTTTTTGTTGAAGATTCATATTCTATACTCTATAAACTTATACATCTGAAACACTAGTAGGTGTAAATAAAGGAAATTTAATTAAAATCTCTCTGGTTCTCTGTCAACAGCAGTAAGCCTGAACCAGAACTGAAGAATGATGTGTTGATGTGTGAGGAGCATCAGGATGAGAAGATTAATATATACTGTGTGACTTGCTCTGTTCCCACTTGTTCACTATGTAAAGTCTTTGGGAGTCATCAATCTTGTGAGGTTGCTCCACTCAAATCTGTCTTCGAGACCCAGAAAGTGAGACTGCTTTAAATCTATCTTTCTGCTTTTCTCTCCCTGCTCCTCTGTATTTAATCTTCATAATGATTGATCAGTTTATATTTATGTGATTATGTGTGCAGACCGAGTTGTCTGATGGTGTCGCAGTGTTGGTTGGCAACAATGACAGAATTCAGGGCATCATCAGTCAGCTAGAGGAAAGCTGCAGATCTGTGGAGGTCAGTATGTGTGTCAGCAGCAGCAATTACTTTTTTTTCTGTTAACAATATCATCATAACTTTCAATTATTTCTTACATTACAGTCCTAGTAATGATGTCAGTGTATGTGTGTTTGTGTGTAGGAGAATGGCCGTAGGCAGAAGTCTCGTGTTTGTGAGTGGTTTGATCGTCTGTACGCTCTTCTGGAAGAGCGCAGAGGAGAACTCACACTGAAGATCACCGCGGAACAGCAGGAGAAACTTGACTACATCGGTGGCCTACAGCACAAGTACATGCACACACATAAGTGCACACTACACACAAAAATAAAAAAGTATTTCTACAGTATTTGTCTGATGAAAAATTCTGAATATATATATATATATATATATATATGTGTGTGTGTGTGTGTGTGTGTGTGTGTGTGACAAAGACATTTATAATGTTACAAAAGATTTCTATTTTAAATAAATGCTATTCTTTTGAACATTCTATTTGTCAAAAAATCTTAGTTACTACCGTTTTTTTCTGTATTTTGTACATAAAAACAGCCTTGGTGAGCATTTTAAGCATTAAAAAAAATCTTACGGTCCACAAGCTTTAGAACAGTAGTATATAAATGATAAATGTTCATCAAATTTCCATTTGTTGAATTTTATGTGTTTAACGTTCCTTACACTTACAGCATGTTTTCTGTATTTTTCCATAATAAGTATGTTTATGCAGGTGTATGTTTACACACTCTGCTAATCACAGCAATCACCTATGCAGGTACAGAGAGCACCTGGATAACACAGCCAAACTAGTGGAGACTGGAATTCAGACGATGGAGGAATCTGAGATGGCCATCTTCCTGCAGGTCTGACAAGTTTTTTTTTTTATTGTAGTCTTGCCATGCTTTTTTTTCAAAAACACTGAAAATAAAATGTTATGTATTAGAAAAGACAGCATGTTTTTCCTAAGCAATGGAACAATAAGTTTTTAATCTACATGTCTCCCTCACAGAACACGAAGCCTCTACTACAAAAGTAAGATTCAAATAATTTTACTAATTATAATTTTTTTTTTATTCAACTTGTAGACACTTCTATTTTATGCCTTCTTATTCTATTATCTTCATCTCAGGATAGCAGAAGGCAGAAATGTGTCTCATTTAGAAAAAGTGGAACATGGATATGAAAATATGGATCATTTCACTGCAAACTTCAGCCCTGAACGAAAAGCAATACTCAGCATAGACTTTACCAAGGGTAAACTAACTCTAACCTAATCTAGGGTTATCAGTTTTTTTAATCTGTTCCTATAAGATCTTTCTCTCTGTTATTGTAGATGGTGACGACAATGAAGAGGATGATGAGGAGGAGGAAGAATTTGCAGGTACTGTTAGTCCAGAGACTCAAACATCTTCAGTGGCTACGCACGTCCCGGCCCAGCAGAGACAAACCCCTGTACCGACCTCTCCACCAATGGCAGCTGATTCCTCCCAGATGTCATCAAAACCCAGCCAATCAGTGAACATCAACCCGACAGAGAACACGCCCTTATTTACACCCACTCCAGACACCAGTCACAACTCTTCTACAGACACACCTGCTCAGGTAAGATTCTGTCTCCCTTACCTTTGAATTGTGATCACTTAATAAATTTTTTTACGACTGGTCATTAAATGTTTTTAACTTTGGTTTGTGAAAGACACAGAAAAACATCTGAGGACGTATAGCGATCATAGCACAATTTGTAACTATTTTATGTTTTGTCGAATTAGTGTTGGTGGCTAATTCGGATGATCTTATTCCTACATTTTTGTATGATCTGGTTACATCCTAGTGAGTTAGTGGTGGACCTTCATGCTTACTTTTTTCTAAAAATCAGACTGGACATGACCAATTGACACCAAAATATGGACACATTTGTAGTTTATTTTTCCTTTGTTTTATATTATGGGATTTAAAATGAGTCAAGTTATACTCTACTTTGTAAAACAAAGTAGAATATATGTTGACGAATTCAGTGAATTATATTGCAAAATGATTATTTTCTACTGCATAAGTTTTCTAAGAATTCAGCATGTTGAAAAGCGAAACTGTTAGCCATGTCACATGCAAGACATTCATGAAATCTCTTACACATATTATAAGATTTAACTTTTTCAACATTACCAACTTTTACATAGTTCTTTATTTACGTATAATGCAACTAGTATCTCTAAACTAAAGAGAAATTGAAACAAAAAAATGCCTGTCTGGGAAGAGTGTGACAATCTTCTCTACAAATTATATTTAAATTACAATTTTGAACATTGATTCATGTCTTTTGGCCACATTATTTTACAATATCATTCTCATATATGCTTTGGTAAATTCAGTTACTTTTAGAATCAGAAACCAGAAAGAACTGAGTAATAACTGAAAATGTCCTCAGAAATACAACTTGACAGAATTGAAAAATAACAGAACAATACAAACACTGTCCATCTGGAGGCTGCCTATCATTAAAATGGGATTGAAACATGAGGAACAGACTAGTGGCTTCAGAATCTGAGCTGCTAGACAAAAGGCTGGAAGTTTTTGTCCCAAAAGAGCTGTGAGGACAAAACCAGAATAATCCTGAATTATGAGTGACAATCACAAAACTATTTCATATGACCACAGATAGATGCTGTGTTCTGTTATCACTATGAAAACTCTTTTATTCTGTCTTACGGTTTCCATTTATCTGTACAGCCATCACCATCTCTCTCTTTCCATCTCACTTTCTCCTTTTCCATATATTTAGGTAACTGCCGGTCCCAACCAGACATCTGAGGATGGACCACGCCACGTTTTCTCTTTTTCCTGGTTAAATATGCCAAAATAATACCACATCAAGTTAGTAAACTTACAACATCACAGTGACACTCCAGAAAGCCTATTGTACTTCATAACTAGGCTAATATTTTGTTACTTTGACAGTCATAAACATGCATTTAATAGCAAGGTATGAATTTGAAAAGATAAAATACACAACTGTTAATAGGCCTATTAATTGATAATATTTTCTTAAGTAGCTGACTAAAATGCAAAATAAAGGATTATGAATGTGTACAAACCTTGTCTTTTGTATATATTAATACTGAGGATATGCCTGTTTCTGAATGAATACATTTAAAGAAAGATGAAGGAAAAGGCCTACAAAAAGACGATATTCACAAGAGTAAACTCTGAACATGTCTTATGTCACTTTAGAAATGAACATAAAAACATTTTAATACGTTATATAACGTATTTGCGCAAGTTATTTATTATTTTCCTAAATCGTCCATAATCTTGCGGTTGTTGCTCGCACGCTGGGCCAGTTGTTCGGCTCGCGCCATCTGCAGCACCTCGCGCAACAGGTGAAAAGTCAGATCCAGAGAAATTGGCGGATCCTCAGAGCGACGCTCACGCTTCTCGAGGCTGTTCATGATCCCTTTACCGACACTACCGAGCTTACCTCCTAACAGCCGCTGCGTGAGCTGCAGCGCCTCCGTGCGTGACGGTGATCTCCGGTCAGCTTTGTCCAGCCTGATGAAGTACTCCTCTCCTAAGCGCATCAGAAGCGGCAGCTGCGTGTTCGTGTGACCGGGAGCGGATCCAGAAAGCGAGACGAAGACACCGAGAGACACAGCAGCGAGTAGCACGTGCAGCTTCATTGAGGCAAACTCCTGGTTTATCTGAATAAACGTAACGTAATATAATATGCGATAAATACGTGTGCAGGACTTGTTTTTTTCTTCTTCTCTTTTTCTTCTTTTATTCTTTGTGCAAGACAACTTTCATACCTTAATACTTTCTTTACTTTTATAGGCCCATATAGCTATGAGTTCCAAAAGTCTGAGACTACTAGAAAATGCTTATTATTTCACATTTTTTAGTAGGGTTTGAAAATATTCTATTCAACTAGAGCATGTTTATTGACATGCGGGCAGTTACACCATCCTGTTACACATTAATGTAATGCAAGTTTTTGCAGTGTAGCCTAAGCTATAGTTTCACGTCATAACTTTTCAAAATGCTGTAGGCCTACCTTATTTCTGACTTTAAGAAAAAAGTGAGCTCAGACGTTTGATTCGATTTCATTACAAACAATTATTTCAGCTAATTAACCAACACTTTCTTACGCAGCACTTTAACTCATTAGCATAGCTAAAGTTCACATTTATGTCATTTTTCAAAAAGGCATGATTTGAGTTCATGCTTACCTCAGTCGGTGCCCTCTGGAAATTACCTTGTTTGTGAGAGTCGGTTGTCGGTGCAGCTCGAGCATCGGTGGGGTTTATTTATATGAGGCAAAGAGCATCTTATTTCTGAGATGACAATCACCAGAATGAGTCATGGAATAATTGGCGGCGGTTCGAGTAAATCCAAAATGAAAATGCTCTTGCATTCCGTCGTGTGTTTAGTTCACGCTGTAGATTTAATCTAGAGTTGGTCTCCTCTGAATTAACCGGGATTTTGTTAATTCGTGTTAATGAATCTGATTCAACCGCCGGTAATTGAGAGACTCTGCTGGTGACGCACTGCCTCACAGAGGGAGAGCAGCGTATCTCCACCTGCTCAAATCGTTGGCACTGATGCGCGCTGAGACTCAAGCAATCAATCCTGGCTACGGGGTCAAAGGGCATCCCACGCGAGATCAGCTGGTTTGCATCTTACCCTAAATAATCATCAACATGGATAAAATGCATTCATCCATTTTCCAAATTGCCTTTCGTGGGAATGCTGTGAAGGAACAGTTACTGAGTCACCGCCCTGCATTAAATTAAATAATGTATTCATGTTTGTGCCTTAGGAGCAACAGGTGCTTTTTCCTTTAGTAAAATGTTAGTTTGACTGTAGGGTAATGTGAACTTATGAGCAATTTCATAAATGGGCAATTTCATAAGTTTGTTAAAAAAGCTTTCTTTTACAGGTTTCTGTTTATTCCATGTTTATTCTAAACGTTTTGCTAATGTTCCTATTAGTTCACCCAAAAATGAAAATTCTGTCATCATTTATTCACCATTTGTTACACCCAGTATGAATTTATTTCTGCTGAACTGAAAAGAAGATATGTTGAATAATATGGGTAAACAGTTTTTGGTCCCCATTGACTTCCATAGTATTTTTCTGTACAATGGAAGTCAGTGGGGACTAACAACTAGTTTGTTACCAACATTCTCAAAATGTCCAGGTTTTTTTTCTTTCTTTTTTTTTTTTTTGGTTATGCAGACGATAAGGGAAAATAAGTTTTTCATTTTGCAAACATTATGGGAATGTTATTTTTGAATGTTCTCTAAACATTCTGAAACAAGTATGTTAGATGAACATCCAACTAAAATGTTTCAGATAATAATTAAGTAATTGTGTTTCTAATGGTTTCTGTTATATTATTCTGGTACTGACAGATTAAATAATAATGTTAAAGTGTTTGAGCTGTTAGAAAAAGTGTTTTGTTAAATTCAGTTCAATTAAAGGGGACATAACACACACAGCTTCACCCAATCTCATGTTAATCTTGAGTACCTATAGAGTAGTACTGCATCCTTCATATCTCCAAATAGTCTTTAGTTATCATATTTATAAAAGAAAGATACAGCTTTACGATTCTCTCCGAAAAAAGCCGAGTTCCTGGAGGCGCGCTGTGGGTGGAGCTAAAGAGTGACGAGCACTTGCGTCGATCGCCAACAAAACACAGACATTTGATGCCGTTTCACTAGCAGTTCCGAATCATGGCCAGGATCTTTTATAGCAGGGACTTATCCATCTTTCAGTATCAAACTATGTGGAAATCCAGGGTCGAATTGGGCCTTGTAGTGAAAAAGGTGACCCCCCCCCCCCAAAGTCAAAAGTCAAAATTCAAAATTATCTTGTTTTCGGTTTGAAATAAGATTATTTTGCTTACCCCTTTTGCATAGTTTTGCTTGTTTTAGGGAAAAACTCACTTAATTTGGACTTTTTTCTGAAAACAAGACAATTTTTGCTTGTCTAGAAAATGCTTCTTGATTTTAAGAATTTTTAGATATATTTGGACTAAAACTCTAAGTAGGAAAGCATTTTTTGCAGTGCACCATTCAAGGATAAACACCTTTATATGATTAAAAGATGTTTGAGCAACAACTACGGTCTACAATCAACAAGGATTGTTGTTAAGATGTTACATGAACTTAGGGCAAATAAACCACTGTAAATCTTCATTTCA
>JAFVLL020038215.1:0-18922 GCA_021397915.2 Tor tambroides | reverse complement strand
GTGGTTTGTGACAAAATAAGGACATTTGGTCTTCAAGTAGTAACATAGCAAACAGAATTATCCTGTGAGACAAACAGAAGGAAGGAGCTTTATATGTCTGGCGTGTTTATTCGGCACTTTGCAGACTGTGCTGGAAACTGTCAGACTGGATTTGCATATTCTTCCTTATCTGTAGAGCTGAGTTTATTTGGTTGATAAGCTTCCTCCTTAGCGTGTTATTTATCAAGACTGCCATATGCAGTTAGTCAAAACACGCCTGTCAAACGTGTCAGGTGTTTCAGAGGCCTGTCTGAAGAAGGCAGGTGATTGGTGGAGTACAGAATGAACAGAAAGACGCAGATACAGTGTTTCCGAATTTCACGAGGCTGCTTTGGTTTACGACACAAACCAAAGATGGGTGTCTGAACCGGGGCAATATTTACATATGTAAAATAAGCATAATTGGATCATTTGTGCTGTGTGTCACAGACATGAATGAGACAGGTAATCTTTTTAGCAAATATTGTGCTTTAGTAATCGGTAAGCACATGTATAAACACACTCACACAGATATCTTCACATCTTACACCTTCATTCTAGGGTAAATACTCGTTTGTAGAAATGTCCCAGCGTGAGCCAGACTATCAGAGAGAGAAAGGTAAATTAAACTGTACATCAACATAATTGCATTATTTAAACAGTTCAAGAACATGTCATATTTTTGTTATATTTTGCAAAGAAAGAAATAATCAATTACAGTTTGATTAAAGAAGCTGAAGGAATAATCTGCACTGTGACATTTTCATGACAAATAAGCTTGAGAAATTTCATCCCATACTGCAAAAAAGATTTATTTACTTAAGAAGCAAACTGATATTAAATGAAATTTGTTTTTCTCATCCCTTTTGTTATTTGTTTTAAACAAACAAAGAAAAAAATATTGAAATGTAATGGTATTTAATTTTTTAATTTATATTTTAAAAATATTTGTTAAGTAAAACTGTTTTGTTGTGACTAAATAATGGAAGTATTGTATTTAAGTTTCTTTTTATTTATTTATTTACTTATTTATTACAGTAAAGACACATTAGAGAGTGTAATGAGAATCACAATTGAAAATAGTCATAAATACCAAAAAATTAAAAAAGTAAGACATCCAGACGCATTAAAGTAATGGGACTTTGAGGAGGAAAATATGCATAATTGTCTTGAAAATAAAGTCACAATGCAAAAAATAATAATAATGATCCAAAAATTTGCAATCTTTATGTGATATAATGAAATTTAAAGTAAAAATTAAAATTAACTTAAATATAATATATATATATATATATATATATATATACTGACTTTTTTTGGATTATGGGGTACAATATATCCATTATTAAATAAGATTCTTAAAATCTTTAACATTGCTCACAAGGAAGATGAGACTGTGCTTTTGGTGTGTTAAGATTAATTGAGCTTGCTGGAATCTCAGGGCCGCCAGTGACATTTAATCCTGTCATTGTGTAATCTTGATGAAGCACGCTAGATTTGATACTGTGAATTAAAGCAGAAACAAAGCTCCTTTACTGTGTTACAACCATCCACACTGACACTATTCACCGTATAGAGGAAATATGAGCAAATGATTCTCAAACAGGCACATAAGAACAGTTTTATCATAACAATTAAGCTTTTTCCTTTCAGTGTCACTACAGCAAAAGAACAAGCACAGAAATCCATTCTTTCAACCTGTCACAACATCTAAAGTTGTCAGGAAAATATGTGCAAATACAGTATAACTGATGGATTTTTTTTTCTTTTGTACAAGATGAGCATAAGCACTGAAGAAATTTAGTGGAATTTAGTGAAGAGTTTTTACATAACATATCTGCAGTGTTCTCCCAGAAATTACCAGGTGATCAGCCGTGTTAAGTATTGCTATTTGTGGCTATTCATTTGAAACTGTGTGTGTGTGTTTTAACATTTATTCTAGTGCAATGCCCTACACTGTAAGTGCATTACTGCAAACACAGTTTTTGTGTGTTTTTACAGTTTGGGGGTCAAACTTTTTTTTCCACGGTTCATCTCTATGTGTGCTGCATTGGTAATCAGCCTTCCTTAGTTACCTAACACTAACACTAGACACACTGGCTCTCAGTTTTCTCCATGCTTGATTAGTATCTAGCATGACACTGGTACTGATGTGATACTGCGCTTGCAGGTGTTGTTGTAGTATTCTTGTATTTGCATTCTAGTGTTCTTCTGGGCACTCAAGATGTCGTCTTAGCGCTTGACTTGTCTCCATACTTCAGGTAACTGCTCTTACATAAATAACTGCACTTACAGCGAAGCCACTTAAAACATGTGTTAATGCAAATGCATATAAACAATGCATGCTATTTAGACACAAAATCATAGAAGGTCACAAAACAGGTTGTACTGAGAGTGAATGCAAGCACAAAGAAATAGTCATTACCTTGTATACTACTTGAATAAACATAATGCTTCTGCATTGAGATAAAACTCAATAAATATTTATAATAATATTTATAATATTTATGTGTATATGTAAAACATTTATATTTATAATATAAATTATTTAATCGTTTAAATAAAAACATAACATTTTTATTTTTATTTTGTTTTACTTAATATGGCATCACTATTCAATTTAATGGCATCAATTCAAATATAGCATATTATAATATAGCAGAGTTACACTTCTGTCAATTATGTAAAAAAGTATCATTGAAGTACATGTTATTTTTTGCAAAATTTAATTAACTGATTAATAATGGTTGATTAGTTGATATCATCATAGATGTGGTAAGAAAGGAAATATGTTCCATTTTGACCTTTTGTTGACTTTAAAGTTACCTCAGGACTTCTGTGAGCCTGTTTGGTAACCCGGTCTCATGAGATGGTCTTCTCTCCAGTGCACTTCCTGTCCAGATCTCTCATGGAGCAGCGTGAAGAGACCTGAAGAGACACTTCAGAGATTGTCCGTTCAGCCTCTGAGCCTCAGAGTCTGTCTTCAGAGCATCTGTTCGGCAGAAGAGCTGAGATGAAAGGCAGCAGCAGCGACAGCATTAAGGCCTGTGAAGCCCTGCTGTGTGCTGACACAAGCTGTGGCCAGAGTAATGGAAAGGTCAGAAGTCACAAAGTCATCTTTGCTACACTGATCTTCATTCACCTGAGATAACTTTAAGACACCTTTCAGACACAACTGTAGTTCATAGATGTTGTAAGAATATGATGACAGTTCACTATCTTAACCAGCTGGAAAAAGGCTGCAAAAAGTAGTAAAAAAAAAAAAAAAAAAAAAAAAAAAATTATATATATATATATATATATATATATATATATATATTACACTCTGTATTTACCATGTCCTTTAATGTTTTTTTTTTTGAACTTTAATGTTAATGTTCAAGAAAATTGTTTGTATAATTTTTTTATGTACCTTATGTATTTATTTCACATATTTATAGTAAAATATAATTCAAAAATATATAATTTCACACATATACATGTAACTTTAACATGTAATTTAAATTAATACATGAAATGTTTTTAATCATTATTCTTATGAATTTAATTTAAGTATTTGTATGTGTAAATTTTATATAGCATATATTTATTTCAAATATTAATAGTAAAATATTGTTTTAAAATGTTTATTATTATTAATTAAACAATATTTTTATTATTATTTAAAAAATATTATCTATTTTTTATTATTGTTATTTAAAAATGTGGCATCACTATCAAATATGCTATCAATTAATTTCACAGTCTTGTACTTCATTGTGCTTCAATGTTTTTTTTTTTTTTTTTTTAATGATTCATCTCTTAGCAGTTTGGCTTGGTTCATGGCTTATTTAACAAAAAAAAAAAAAAAAAAAAAAGAATGAAAAAATATTTCCAGAACTAATACTGCTGAAAAAGTGAATGGGCACTAATGCACTTTATAATGCTGTTACGGTAAACCTTTCACTTTATCTTGGTGACGGGTGACTTTTTCAGTAGCCTTGGTTCAAGAACTATGTTTCTTTAAAAGTTTAAGGAAGATTAAGTAGGGCCAGTAAGATTTTTGAAAGAAATTAATATTTTTATTCAGCAGGGATGCATTAAATTAATCAAAAATGACAGTAAATACTTTTATATTGTTACAAGAATTTATTTTAAATAAAAGTTTGTGAAAGTTTCTGTTCATCAAAGAAAAAGTGCTGCTTAATATCAAATGTTTTATGAGCAGCAAATTAGAATGATTTCGGAAGGATCATGTGACACTGAAGACTAGAGTAATGATGCTGAAAACTCAGTTTTGATCACAGCAATAAATTACATTTTACAATAATATTAATACAGAGAACAGTTGCTTTAAATTGCAATAATACTACACTACATTATATCTTTAGAATAGCATGCACTGATGAATTGTTCACAATAAGAAAGTGAACATAATCTTAGTCTTAAAGTCTTAAAGCAGCGTCTCATCTACCCTCATTTTTTCTCTTCAGAATTTCTCTCCTAATCTCTGTCTCAGGTAATAGCTTCCTCATTCCACTCCTCTCCTTCTTCCCCTGTCAGTTTCTCCATCATCTCATCCCTTGCTCGGCATCCACACTCCCCTCATCATCTCAGAGAACACAGCAGACATCTTTTTTTGGGCTGTGGCAAAACAAATGAGCCGAGAATGTTTGACCTTTAGCAGTGCACATCCTGAACATGATATGTGAGTGTCAGAGAGAGAGAGAGGCAAGACATAGAGAGACTGCGAGTGAAACGAGGGAGGTGTTGGAGGAAGAAATTGAGAAAGAGATACAGGGAAGAGAAAGAGAGAAAGTCAAGGGGAGGAAATAAGCAGATATGGAGAAACAGAGCGAGAGAGAGAGAGAGGATATCTCAAGTCCTTGTTTGTCTGGTGTGCCAAGGATATCTGTATTGATCCAGCAGGGTGTCAATCACAGCACTCAATAGACTATTTATGTACGGAGACCTTTACCTTTGAAATAACAGCGGAGCTAAGACGATGAGGGTGAACAGATAACCCTGCTGCATAAAATAACATCTTTAAAAGTTAGCGCGTGACCTCGGCAGCTTTTCTTACTGCCCCCCAGAGCACATGATGCTGCCCAGGCCTTCAAACACTTGCCCCACATCACAAACCCACAAACAGGCCCTGCAACATCAAACACATCACTATAAAGCTTCTGTGTTAGGGGAAAAAATAAAAATTACACTGGACAAAGACTGCACATAACCTTTACTTTTGTTAAAGTTTACTTTTGTTAAAAGTCTTAACAAAATCTGGGTTTGATTTATAAATAAATTACTCACTGAGGCAAAAAAAAAAAAAAAAAAAAATCTTGCTAGGGACCTTTTTGCCAACAGTCAAAATATTTTTCAAATATACCCTAGCAAAAAAAAAAAAAAACAACCTAAAACTAAAATACATTCATTTCATACTAATGTATATAAAACTAATATAAAAATTATAATTCAACTTTATTTAGAGTACTACTTGTGCACAATGCACATTTCTTAATATTTAAGCCTAAACTGTGTTTTAATGTCAATATTAATAAGGATTGTATATGTTCTTTGAATAATATTGGTCTTTAAATGCAAGACATTTTAGTAGACAGTTTAGTAATTGCAGGGTATGTTTATTAAGTGCATAAATATGTAAATCCATTTGTAGTATACTTAGCATTAAATAAATGCATTTTAAATACATTTTTGTATATTTTGTTTACTAGGGTATACACACAATAAAAATGTAGGGTTTTTTATGGGTTTTAAAAGTCTCTTATGCTCACCATCACTGTGTTTATTTAACGAAAAATACAGTAAACACAGTAATAACGTAAAATTAACGTAAAATTTATTCCTGCTATGGCAAAGCTGAATTTTCAGGAGCCTTTACTCCAGTCCAATTAAACCACTATTTATAGTTAACTTCCCATTTCCGCCATAGGATAAAATAAATAAATAAATAAATAAATAAATAAATAATAAGGTAATTGCGACCTTTTTATCTCACAATTCTGACTTTTTTCTCAAAATTCTGACTTTTTTTCACTATTGCAATTTTATATCCCACAATTCTGACTTTTTTTCACGTAAAATTCTGAGGGAAAAAAACGTCAGTTTACAATCCTGACATTTTCGTATAATTGCAAGTTTATATCTCACGTTTCTGACTTTATTTTCCAGAACTGTAACATGCAATTTCCATTTTATATCTTACAATTCTGACTTTATAACTCTCAATTGTGAATTTATATAACACAATTTTGAAAGAAAAAAAAAAGAAAAAAAAGAATTGTGCTATAAAAAGTTGATTTCTTTTAATTCAGTGGCAGAAACAAGCTTTTACTTCTTAAAGGGATAGTTCACCCAAAAACTCGCCCTCATGTTGTTCCAAACCCGTATGTCTTTCTTTTTTTTTTCTGTGGAATTTAACAGAGATGTTAAATATCAGGAACTGATATTCTCACCATTCAAGTTCATTGCATTTTATTTCTATAAAATGAAGTGAACATTCCTTTATGAAAGGTCTGAAACAAAATGATGGTGAGTAAAAAATGACAATTTCTATTTGGGGTGAAAACTGCTGTTCAAACACTCAAGATGTACGTACACACACACACACACACACACACACAAATGAACATGAAGAAGTAACATAATTATATGCCTAAAAGGACTACGGATAATGCTATTTTTCATTCTACGTTTTTCTTAGTACAAAACACAGAATAAAATCTTTATACCTACAGTCCTTGGCGACTGTAACCATGACAACATCTGAGCACCACCTTGACTGCACAAACGATTGTGCTAAAAGTTATTGCATTTGGGGCCTTTACCACATTTAGGACCAAAAGCTATTACACTCAGGACCTTTATCACATTTAGCTTGTTCAGTGTTCAAGACATGGTTACGGCCTTGTCTAACACCACAGCTTCATGGCTCTCAACCCCTCCACACTGTCTGGCCTTAAATCTACAGCTCTCGCCGAAAGTAAATAGGTCATTCAGATGTTCTGTTGACAAATGCCTTGTTGATAACTCCCATCCAGCTGTGATGCCACCCAGGCCTCTCTTATCTAATGGGACCATCTGTCTTGTGTCGATGATGTCACTTCCTGGAGTCTGGTTGAGGCAGGGGAGAGTTGATAGATAGTTGGCTTGATAGAGAGAGACAGAACGAGATACCGAGAGACGGGGAGAGAGATGAGCAGATTACACGTTTCGCACATAAACCTCAAAGCCCACCATATAACATTCTGTTTCCATCTGAACATTTGCATGGTATACACTGTAAATGTAAAAAAATGCAGCTGCGTGCTTGACTGGATGTAAACTGTATTCAGCGTTTACCAAGTTAGTTGTGGCCCAAAAAAGCAGTTATTTTATGCTCACCAAGGCTGCATTTATTTGATGAAAAACTACAATAAAAACAGTAATATTATAACAATATTTCACAATTTGAAATAACTGTTTTATGTTTGAATATATTTTAAAATGTAATTTATTCCTGTGATGGAAAGCTGAATTTTCAGCATCATTACTCCAGTCTTCAGTATCACATGATCCTTCAGAAATCATTCTAATATGCTGATTTGTTCCTCAAGAAAGATTTCTTAAAAAAAAAACAAAAAAACAGTTGTGATGCTTAATAATTTTGTAGAAGCTGTAATGCATTTTTGTTTCAGAATTCTTTAATGAATAGAAAGTGCAGAGCAGCATTTATTTTAATTATAAATGTCATTATAAATACATTATAAATGTCTTTACTGTTACTTTTGATGCCCACCATATAGCGTCCTCTTTCGTCCTAAGCATTTGAATTTTAAAGCCATAAATGCAAAAAATAAATAAACATAAACAAACACACAAATAACAGCTGCAAATTTGACTGGATGTAGAGTGTAAAAATCATTAATAAAAAAGTGTGTTGCTGTGGCCCAACTGAAAAATTATTTTACGCTCAGCAAGGCTGCATTTAGTTTATAAAAAAAAATAGTAAAACAGTAATATTATAATAATATTTCACAATTTAAAATAACTGTTTTCTTTTTTTTTAATACATTTTACAATGTAATTTATTCCTGTGATGCAAAGCTGAATTTTCAGCAGTCATTACTCCAGTCTTCAGTGTCACAAAAAACAATTCTTATTAATATTAATTGTGAAAACAGTTGTACTGCTTAATATTTTTGTGGAAACAGTAAGATATTTTTGTTTCAAGATTCTTTCATGGACAGAAGCCTTGTTGTAATGGTGCTGTGCTAATCCAAGAAACAGTCTTTAATAATAAATCCACAGAGATCAATCACAAGGTATCCAGGAGCAAGGGGTACCACAACACAAAACATAGCAAACAGCGAAACAATAACCGGCAAAGGACTGAACACAACAGGGAACATAAATAAGGAGTAATGAATGAGCTGCATATAATAATAATAATAATAATAATAATAATAATAATAATAATAGTAGTAGTAGTAATCATTGTAATCATTGAAGTAATCACTGAAATAAATCAGGACTGAACAGAAACTAGGTCAAAGGAACTAAACAGGAGAACAGAAACAGAAAGAAACACAACCAAAAGTCCATAACTGTGACACCTGTTTCAGACTTAACATTTGCATGGTTTAAACCGCAAATGCAAAAAAATACAGCTGCATGCCCGACTGGATGTAAATTATAAAAAGCATTCCGAAAAAAGTTTGTCGTGGCCCAACAGAACAATTCTAAGCCATCAGATAACCAGTGAGACACAAAGTCTCTTTTCAAAGACCTTTGTTGGAAACTAAAGACAACATGGCTGAGTGAACGAATTCTCACCGCAGTCATTTTTTCTGATATATTCTTACTCCACAGGCACCAGTGGCATGGTGATAAGTGTACCATTCGCTCCTACTTTTCCAAAGGCGAAATGCTCGACTTGTCAGACTACAAATGGTTTGAATTCTATTTATCAAGCTCAACCGTTGACCAAATGACACGCCTAAAATTTAAGGGTGTTTGAAAGGAATGGAAATGTCTTTTCTCCATCATAGGCATGAATTACAGACACTTTGAGAGCAATAACCGAGGGTCAAAGCGGCATATCTGTACAGCACTTGTCTGAGAGGGTTTCTGTGAATTGGTAAGTACAATGATCCATGCTTTCAGTTTTTTACTAGTACAACTGTGTGTTAGGGTGTATATACTGTATAGAGGGGGTAAATGCAGACTGAAAAGCTTTACCTCTTAAGATGAATCAGAATGTCACGTTGGAATGAAATAATTAGACTTGTTGTCACAGAGTGTGTAACATATGCACAAGGAAGCCGTGTCATACAGTATGTGCTGCTTGTGAACAGAAAATTTTAGTAATAAGCATTCATTTTGATGTTGCTGAAAAGAGCAGCACTACTTGTCATCAGCAGTTGTTGTGTTTTGAAAATGGTTTCCCAACATTGTTCATTCAAAAGAGTGTTATCATTTACTCAAACCTGACTTTCTTCCTAAGAAAATAAAGCAGATATATTTGGAACAATGTTGGTAACCAAACATTTTTAAAGATTTTTTTTTTTTCATTTTTAGGGGAACTATCCCTTTAACTACACTGTATAATAATAATACTAATAAATAAATAATATGTGAAATTTACGGTAAAAAAAAAATGGCAGCTGTGGTTGCCTGAACTTACCATAAGAAACTATGAAAGCAGCATTTTAGGTTTTACAGATTTAACTAAAATTTACAGTAAGAAACACATTTTAGTAACTGATATAATGTTAATATACCAACTTACTGAAGTACTAATATCTGTTTTGTACCTTTGTAATACACTGACAACCACCAAAAACAGGTAGTGAGAAAGTCACATGATGAATCAAAGCTCATCACAAGCAGCTTTTCCACAAGCTGATGAGGTACATACTAATATATAAAAGGTGCACAGTGTCATTCACTCAAATACTAAACAGCACCATGGTAACATGCATGACACTAAAATAATGCAATAAATGTTAATCAACAAAATTTGATGTAAGATAAAACCCTAATGTACATAAATAATAAGAAAAAAACAGAAACATTGCTATTTCAACCAAAAATAAAAAAAAATAAATATAAAAAAAAATATGATGTGTCAGACAGGGAATTCTGGGAATATCAGTTTGCGTCTTTTGCCGTAAACTTTACACGAAATTGGTCTTTTTCACTTCCAAAAACTGTAAATTTAACAGTATTTTACTGTAAAATGACATTAAAGGTAAGGTTAGATCTATTACAGTTATTCATATTATATAGTATGGAAACTTAACATTAACCAATTAATAAGTTTTTACCATAGCATTTTTGAAGTCTTTTACCATTAAAATCATGATCATTTTTTACAGTGTAGCTTAAAGCTTCATCCAAAATACTAACTGCGCTGATCAGATTCACCAACTACTTTTGCTATACTGGTCCAATAGCTAGACAAACACCAAATCAGCACAAACCAGCAATAGAAAAGCACTACGTGGCACTAACCAGTACTAGATCAACATTAGCCAGCATAAACAAGCACCAAACCAGCACCAACAATCACCAAAAAACACTTACCAGTACCATTCCCATTCCAACAATAGCTAGACCAACAGCATTAATCAGCACAAAAGTAACACTAATCAATGTGAGCACTAAACTAACAAGGGCTGCATTTCCCAAAAGCATTGTAAGCCTAAGTATATCATAAAAACCACTGGCACCAATGGTCTCTACAATCTGCATAAGGCTGGAATACACTGCACAACTTTCACCTAGATTTTTGCCCCAATTTACAGCCTGGAAGTTGATGCTATAGTTGCCAAAAGTTAGAGCCAGTCTACAGATTTGAGTTGACAGATTTCATGTAAATCGCACAGTGTCCGATTTTTAGCTTCATACTTCATACAAGTCGGAGGATAACACGTTCAATATTTTAAGCCAATTTTAGAACACATATTGTTTTCAATTGTCATGCATCTGCTAGTTGTTGTGTGGAACAATTTAAAAGTCTGGTAATCAAGTCAAGTCACCTTTATTTATATAGTGCTTTATACAATACAGATTGTTTCAAAGCAGCTTTACAATGATAAACATGGCACTAATGAATCATTGCTGCAAACAGGATTCATTTCTTCTGTAAGCAGCTCTAAAAAGACAATAGTAAACAGTCATTTTTCAGTTGAAATCAGTGCATTGTTGATTCAGTTCTGTTCAATAATGGTGTAAAGTTAATCAATTATGGAATGAGTTTAATTAATCTAATCAATAAAGCAGCTATGGAGAAAACACTGGTGCCACCAACCAGTTCAGTTAAATTCTCATCCAATAGTGTCAGTGCAGTCAAGTCAATAACAGTACCAAATATTAAGAAACATTTGATCCTCAATAATTTAGTGTATGATGCCCAGTTTTATCCTCTGTAACTATTTACAAAAATATGTATGATGCCTAGTGTTAAAATCTCTTCCCATTATAAAAGCTGTGAATTGCATTCCAGCCTGTAGGCTTACGATACGCTGCTCAGCGCAATATCAGCATTAACCATCACTGGTTTAGCATTTACCAGCATAAACCAGCTTGGACCAGCATGCTGGTGTCAGCTGGTCTTTTTAATTGCTGGTGTGAGTCAACTGAGTTTGATAAGTCTAAGTTATCAATGTGAGTATGTTGAACTAAAGGCCTCTGGGCATTGTGATTAAACACGGAGACAGTAGTCCATCAGGCTCACAGGCAGACAGGGGATGCTGAGAGACTGGCGAGTCCAGCGTCTGCCGTTAATTCATTCCCCGTGAATGTGTCTATATATACATGTGCACAAACACACACACACACACACACACACTTGTGCACATCTCGTGTGACTCACTCTGGGCTAATCAGAGTTTTATCTCTCTCTCCCACTGCCAGCTGCTCCAATCTGCTCTGCAGCCTGCCGATTATAAAATTGTAAAAATGTGAAACATACACTCACATTAACAAATGTCACAAGGAGCTCGAAAAGGAGAAAAAAATAAATAAATAAAGCACGTTTCCCCGAAGTCGGGGGGGAAAAATCCATTGTCTGCTGACATTTCCTTCTCAGGAAGCAAATTGAAATGGAAGAATTTTAATTCTGTGTGATTTCAATAAGCATGCATCAGAATTGTAATTAATACACACTGCTGTGCTCCCCACAGGCTGTGGCGCTGACACTGGCTTAGCAAGCAGGGGATGAAACTCCATTTGGAAGTGTAAAGATTATTGTTATGAGAGCCCAACACTCTTTTATTTCCATCTCCTCTCCTTCCTTTTCTCCATTTCCCCTCCATTTCTGTCTCCTCCTCATTTCCTGTTATTCATAGACACTTTAGATCTCTGCAGACGACTCGTGACCCACATACACAGGACTTCACTTTGAATCAGTGAAACAAAAGAGTATAAATGCTACATGCAGTTATTAGTAGGGAAATGTCCAAGTATACTGTATGTGAGAAAGAGTAAAGTTCATTGCACACTGAGTCCCAAATTTTTGTCCGAAATTTTAGCACGTTGAAAAATAAATACGACCTCACGTTGTGTCAATCACGTTTACACACTGCTTCCGAAACTTTTGTCCATCATAAAAAAAATCGGACCAGGCCACTGCAAAAGCTGAAAGTATTGCTGAGATTCAGTGGCCCCCAAAACCATTTGGACACTGAAGCCACATTTGAAAAATTGTGAACATCACTGCTTTTGTTACAACTGGTATTTGAATAAATTGGTATTAGAATAAGTAAATTTTTTCCAGCAAAAAACAACAACAACAAAAAAATCTCAAAAAGAAATTATAAAAACATAGATATATAACTCAAAATGAAGACAAAAAATATTATGAAACTTGTCAAATGTTAACTGAACAGGTCAAAGTTGATGGGACGTGTGAACTTGAGGAAAAATAACACCAGTTGGTTAAAAGTCAATGTAAAAAGTGGTTTAGAAAAATAAAATGAGTTCTGAGAAAAGTCAGCACTTGCTTGCAAATGCCATTTGGTTTGATAGTTTGTTTTCTAATGCAATGACATTCAGAAATTTTAAGTGGGCTCAAGTTTGGGGCCGCTGCATAACACACACACACACACACACACACACACACACACAAATAAAAAAGTATGGAGGTTCTCAAACTACACCACTCTCACTAAGTCCCATGGGCTTGATATTGTCAACTTCTCACTTTCTGGAAAAAACTTAAGGACACTCTAGATGCCAACTCGTGACATTACATTTTTGCTGATGTGCTCCTGTAATATATAGTTCTACTAACCTCCCTTAGATTAAATCGCTCACTGCAGAATAGCTGCAAAAGAAATAGTTCACAAAATAAATAAATAATCTCTGCACGTTCAGGAAAAAACGAAACAAACAAAAAAGTACTAAAGCTGTCTCTGGAGCAATACCCTTTTAAAACTAAAAAAACCCCCAAAAAAACAAACATAAAATTATTGTAAAATAAGTCCATAAAACCCATGCACTACATTCTAAATTTTCTAAAGTCATACACATAAGTTTGTGTGAAAAACAGATCTGAATTTAAGTCATTATTCACTAAAAATCTCATTCCAGTTTGCAACAGATTCAAACATTAAATTGATATATCGACTGATTTGACGTCACTGGTTTTAAAACAAAATGGTGAATGAGATCTAGGAGAGTCATACCAAATATATTATAATATTTTAATATAATATATTTGTCTAACTCATTGTGCTGTATACTTTCAGTTGCATGAAATATATTATTTAGTTTTCTTCACTTAATGTTTAAGCAGTAGTGTGTTGTTTATTGCTACTGTTTATTTATTTTTATTATTTATTTATTTAGATTTTTTTTTTTTTTGATGATGATGATGATGATGATGATGATGGTGATGACAAGGAAAACATTTGAGATTTGAGAGTTGCATCGGAGAAGATCTTCAATATTATAATATTCAATGTTATAATAATATAATAATGACACCTTTTTTCTGTTTCTTACATAAAGTTATCAAATGGCTTTTGGAGTTAATTGGAGTAGTCTTATGTTGATTTTTGCCATGGTCACTACTGAACCTTTCAACTGATCCCATCAAAATATCTTCTTGTATGCTACTCTACTGAAAAGTAAGGCATATAGATTTTAAATGACATGACGGTGAGTAAATGATGAGAGAATTTTCCTTTATGGGTGAACTATCCCTTTAACAGTTTCATCATTAAAACTTCACAGCTCTCATTAAATCCCACAGGCATGATTTTGTCAACTTCTCGCTTTCTAGAAAACACGAGGAAACGACATACACCAGCCCTGATGTCGCAACAGTAATGCCTTCCTGTAATGCAGTTTTCAAGGATGTAATCACGTAGTCACGATTGGAGGAATCAGATGTAAGCATTTTTTAAAAAATGACCAAAAAACCTTTATCAGCTGAGCACCGATCTAAATACTGGAGAAGACACGTCCTTCTCGACGTCTGTTGGGGTTAAGGCTCTCACCAGATCTGACTTCCTTTAGATTCCATCACGCTCGGTTCAGTGAAATTTGGATGCCATCATTGTGTTTTGGATGCTGCTTTGTTGTCCCAGTAACCTTGTATCTGAGTTGTAATGAGACTGTGATGTAAACTCATCTCTTGGCACTGCCACATGGGCCACTGGTGAACATTTATCACTCTCTGGCCTGCTCTGTCCAATCCTGCACCAGCCCAGATTGTGCCTAAAGATAGCAGGAGTGTCTGGAACCCCAGAGATCGGCTCTCTCTCGCCCTATCTCTCCTTTTCACACACTCCCACAGACACACACACAGTGAGCGGTAGATAGGCCAGGCTGACAGCTAGTATGTGGTTGAAGAGACCAGTCCAGTGAGCTGGACCGAACCCTCATCTGGCCAGAGCTACAGCTAGTCATCAGCACATGTGTGCATGTGCGAGACACGTTTTCTCAAATGCCTCCATATCCACGCTCTCTCAGAACGGCAGACGCGGCGCCAAAATTAGCCGCAAACTGTAACAGACGAGAACAGGATGAAACTCAAAGAAGATTTGCTTGCAAAATCACTCAGTTGCTTTTAAGTGCCGCTTCGATGTTTTACAGTTTATTGCAGTTAGGAGAGCTGCACTTCTATTTTGGATATCTTTTTACAGTTCCATATTTTTCTGACTTACAGTGACTGTGCATGTCTGAAGCTTTTCTGTAAATGTACTTAGTTCACAGACATGAATCTAAGAAACCCAGCCTTGCCGCTTCGGGTTCGATTAGCTCTTCTTGCAGAGTTCACAGAAAGCCTGTATTTAAATTCACCAGATCTCGCAAATGGAATCACGAGATGTTTGAAGTGAAAAACCTTTAAATGTTGAAAACTGAAAGCACGCTGCATTCAATTTATCTTGAATGTAAATTTCATTAGTAGACTTTTGCACTTGTTTCCTTGGCAGATGTGTGTTCACTGGATTGGAGCAAAATTTAGTGAAAGTGAAAGTGAAAAAGTGACGTGACATACAGCCAAGTATGGTGACCCATACTCGGAATTTGTGCTCTGCATTTAACCCATCCAAAATGCACACACACAGCAGTGAACACACACACACCGTAAACACACACCTGGAGCAGTGGGCAGCCATTTATGCTGCGGCGCATAGAGAGGTGTATGTTAAAAATCTGAAAATATCTATTTGTATTCAGTGTTGTTGTCGGACTCGTTTTCAAAAAGTGTATTTTCCAAAGAGCAGCAGTGTTACAAGTCACAAGATGTTTTAAAAATGCATCAACAATTAATGACATTTTGAAAACAGCAAAACTAGCTTCACCCAGTTATTGTACAGAAGATCCAACATTCACGCGTAATTGTAGGAAAAGTATTTTCATCTAAGATGGAGTTACTGTGAAAGTTCAGGTCTATCTGGCATCCAGAGAGTCAACAAGGTGTTTTTATATTAGTTCTTGTGATACAAAAGCAATGTGGCCCTATTTCGTTTGGTCTCTGAAGAACACTTGAGCTAAATACATTGAATCATAAAGCTTCTGGGAAGGAGAAAGCTCAATCTCTTTAAGGAAGTGACTCACCTGTTCACAAAGGAACTGCTCAAATATGTCAGTATCTTTTCATATGTGGCTTTCTCAGTTGACCTTAGGGCTTATCTGTAATCATAGAGGATTTCATGAAAGAATTACACTTTAACAATGGATTGAATTCAGGACATGAGTTTATCTGTGGCTAAACTGGCTCGATAGGGGCAGGATGCTTTATCAATATATTTTATGTTTTGTCTTTCATAATTCGTGGTCTTGCTACTATAATAGAATTCCATCAATATACAATTGAAAGGTTGTCAGGTCTGCGATAATCCTTTACATAACCTATCAACAGTCCTGCAACATGGACACGAGCTTGTGTGCATTATTCATTCAAGACAAAAAAGCAATGCAGAAAATAAAAAGGAAAATGTCGATCTGAAAATCAAAGCTCAGCTCTTATGAGACTCTAATTTATTGCAGTGGAAAAGCAAAACTTAATAGCTAATCTAATATCCACGGGAATCACCGCTCATACTCTCTGGCCTGGCTGTGTTGCGTCACTGAATCCGAAAGGTCAAACCCACAAAGCCCTGCATACACTGACCTCTGTGACCTTCAGAAATGGATATGCTTGTGTTTTAATTGAATTAGTTTAATACAATAGCAAGAAAATGAACAAGCCAGAGTTAGCCATTGAAAGATTGAGAATTGAAGTTACTATTGAATAGTTCATAGTATCATAGTATCATCGATTTCTAAAACTTTAATCGCACAAGAAGGAATGTTTTAAGACAATGCATATCCATTGCTAATACTCACTGGTGTTTGTGTTGTTGGTTGGTTTCCCACCAAAATTATATCACTTCCTGTAGGATGATGTCATACAAGAACTGGATAGAACACAATCGAAAGTATTTTTTTTTTATTAAATGTTTTAAATAAGAGAAAAACATGCAACAAACACCTGGAGTATTTTTAGTAAGTTTCCTTTTTCATTTTAGAAGTGACACAGAACATGGCAAAAATGCAACATCCAATTAAACTAAAATAGTGGAATTATTTAAAATTCATTTTTATATACATTTTCTAGATTGTGATAAAATAATCTAACTCAATTTCAATTTTTTTTAATAAAAAAGCTCATTTAATATTTAATGTAATATTTTTTATGGAAACATGCAAATGTAGGCATACTATACATCATGATTTACGCCTCTTTACTAACTGCCGTTATGCTTGAGTCACAGTTCTTGAGTTTGAGTAATGAAAGATTGGCCCAGGTTGTCAGTCAGACAAAAATACCTTCTTTACTCCTGTATCTCCCCTTTTTCCTTTTAATCTTTCCATCCCTTGATATGTCAGTGAAAGAAAAAGCTGATAATAATTTCCAAGAACCTGACTGTCACTTCAGTCCCTCCCTCTTTGACCTAACAAAGCTTTTGCACTCTCTCTCTCTCTCTCTCTCTCTCTCACACACACACACACACACACACACACACACACACACACACACACACACACACACACACACACACACACCTGAAACCTCGACAGGATCGTCGTCCCACTTCAGTTCAGTGTATGAGATGAGAGATAAGCGCATGTCTCGTGTTCGCCTCTAGATGGTGCTGTTCACCGCAACTCAACTAAACGCGCTCCGCTTTCCTGATGGTGTCCATCTCTCTTCAGACATTCAGTCTAATAAACCTTGAATAGAATAGTTCAAAAGATTTTAGATCTGTGCATATTGTTTTTATTAAACATATTTCAACTTTGTTACCTTTCCTAACAGAAAAAAATAAATAAATAAATCATTGCCACGTAATTACATTGCTGAATTTCACATTTGAATACCTTTTCATTAAGACCTAGCCTATCTTCATATACTTTATAAACAGAATTTTGCAGTTAAAATCACATAGTCACACAGTGATAAAAGCATTATAGGAAGCATTTTGGTGACTAGCCTATTTTACAGTTCCAGTCTGTTTATGCCAACATATATTAACTGTTTATGTTACTATACCAACCTATTCAAGCCTATAAAATCTGTTTAATGCTGTAAAATGTACTGATGACAAAAGTGGTACAATGAACTGCCATATGATGGTTTAAAGTTCATCAAAACTAACTTTATTGATACAATCCATGTTTCCGTATTAACGATTATACACGAATAAACGGTGAAGCTAATATTCCTACCTACTACATACTTGACACAAGCATAGCTTTAAGTACACACTTCTCATTTGCATCAGTCTAGCAGACTTTACATGTTTTGAAACGCTTATTGTTACTGCATAAGGATGCTGCACTCCAAATAACTGTCGGTCACAAGTGACAAAACATTTTCGGCTTGTGTTTGGATTATTTGACACCATAATGCTGTAAACAAATACATTAAGTGATCTTATGCGTTAATGAGGTGAAATGGAACCGTACATCGCGCCTCCTCATCCCGCAGCCCGCAGAGTCTTTCTGAGGCATTTCGCTCCATCTCAGCAGCGCGCGTGAGTGACGTTAATTCTAACCAATCACATTATTCCCCCTCCCCTCACTGCGACGTTAATGAAGAGACGGACCAATCAGCAGCCGAGAGGGCGTTCCCCTGTGGGCATACTCAGACTTAGTGCGAGAAATTCAGTCTGGGGAAGAGGAGAGAGCGAGGATAAGCATCCCAACACATCCCACCGTTTGGACTTTTTCTCATTCAGGTGTGCGCGGCGAATCACGCACAAGACACCGGGACAGAAGCCGTGGATTTTCTTTCTGACTGAGGACTGAGAGGGAAAAGGTCTGATGGCATTTGAACTTGACTCTTTTTCTCTGATGGGATAGTTTATGTTGATATTTGAGCAGAACAGGTGCGATTCATAAGGGCTCCTCCGGTAATGCGGAA
>JAFVLL020038214.1:35000-44670 GCA_021397915.2 Tor tambroides | reverse complement strand
ACACACACACACACACACACACACACACTCTCACACACACACACACACACACACACACACACACACACACACACACACACACACACACACACACAGTCACTGGCTGTTTTTATTCTCCAAGTTGCATGTGCATTCGACAGACCGGCATGAAAAATACAGGCTTTTTATCATACTATTGTTGTCAGATTTTGACGATTTTTCATGAATTGAAATGTATTCTTGACAAGCTTTGGAGATTTTCATTTTGATTAGGAGCTGTACTTCCATGACATGAAAATAGCTGGGAATTGTTGAATATGGAGGCCTTGTATAGAAAGTCAAACTAAATGGCTGTAGCATGGCTAAATCTTTATCTTAAGATGGTTTATAAGCAGATTGAGCATTCAGTGTGTTATTTTCCATATAGAGAACTGCAGGTTTTGCTGTCTCTGCTTTCATCCCATTTAGTGTTGATTGAGTTCAGAGAGCAGGAGTTTCATTAAACTTCATAGAGGTCCAGTCTGTAAATTTCCTTTCTGATTTTTTTTTCTGAAAAAGAACAAAAGCATTAGGATTAGCGTCTCTACTCTCCCGAGTGAATCTGGGTGATTAGATGAATAGATGTTGATGTAGATGACTTGTCTCTATGAGTTAGTCTGGTTTCTGTCCGCTGTTCACATGAATGAACTGTAAACTTATTATTTTTTTCTGCAGTTATGATTTGTATGTAAATGCATTGTGAATCTTTTGATGGTATATGTTGCTTCAGATGCTCTTTTCTCCATGAAACAACACTTTAGTCATTTTTATTCAGAGGCCCAAACTGAGCAAAATATATGCAATTTGGTGCACATGCGGATATTATATGAACAAAAAGTGATGACATTTTGAAAGCTTGTCATTTAAATCAGTGAGACAGGGTTATAATAAATAAATAAATAAATAAATAAATAAATAATATTTACAGGGTTATTAAAACAAAACAATACAATTGCTACTTAAAGTAAATATTAAAATAATGTTAAAATAATTTTTTTAATCTATTTTTTTATTTCATTTAGTTTCTGAGGCAACATTTCTCATTTTCTCAACTTGATGTACTAAAAATAACTAAAACTGAATTAAAAATTAATAAAAACAATATAGACATATTTAAAACAACAAAAACTAATAAAACTATCAAAACATAACTAACAAAAACAAAATTACTAAAGGTTTAAAATTAAAATGAATCCAGAAAAAAAAAAATCTAATTCAAAATATTAGCAAAAACCATAATAGTATCAGTACAGCAGATACTTACATAAAATGTGTTTCTGTCCGCTGCTCACATGAATAAAAAATGAACTGATGATTTTTTTTTCTGTAATTATCAAAAAAACAAATAGGATTTCCTAATTATCAGATAGGAAAAACATGATTATAATTAGGCATTTTGTCTTGATGCAACTAAAGCAAACACTCCTCTAGAGCTCAAAACACTGGGAGGTGTGTGTGTGTATTTGTGTGTGTGTGTATGTGTGTGTGTATTTGTGTGTGTGTGTGTGTGTGTGTGTGTTAGTTTTGGGCCAAATTGGGAACTGAAGAACTGTCTCTCTTTCCATTCATGAGTGTGAATTGAGTTGAATTGGCCACTGCTCACAGGAAGTTGAATTGGAAATATAAATAGATCTGTTTATGTATTTATCTGTGAGGCCTGGAAACTTCAAACTTTAAGGCTTTTGAAACTTTCAAACAAGCCAACATTCAAAGATTGTTTTTGCTTTTCTAGTTCAAAATGACAGTCATGTGAATTGCAGTTCATTTTCAGTTCACTTCCTTATTTAAAATGAATTAAAACTCAGTTCAATATCAGGAATTGCATTGATATTGAATGAGTGTGACACATGATTGCACAACCGAATAGCAACCACGGAAGCCACTGTGGCTAAAGTGTTTTATATGGGAAACAGCTCATATTTTCTTAAGATCTATAAAATTCTGCATATTTCTTGAACTCTATTAGGCGCTAGTCACACTTTTCACCTTTCAGGTTGTATGTTGGGCAGTTAAAATGTAAATATGAGGAGCAGACAGTTTATCTTGACGCATATGAATGTTTTGAGCCAATTATTGCAAATCCCATATGTGCTCAAAGGTTATAAAAAAAGATCAGAGTAATTTGACCACATTCAGAAATGCACATACAGTATCTCACAAAAGTGAGTACACCCCTCACATTTCGGCAACTATTTTAGTATATCTTCTCAAGGGACAATACTATAGAAATGAAACTTGAATATATTTTAGAGTAGACAATGTGCAGCTTGTATAGCAGTAAAGATTTACTGTGCTCTGAAAATAACTCAACATATAGCCATTATTGTCAAAAAAGCTGGCAACAAAAGTGAGTACACCCTAAGTGATAACAGCTATACGTCGTTTAACCATGCAAAGCCACATGTCCTATTCATCATGTTCATGTTTTTGTCTGCTTGACAGGACCATACAAATTTGTGTATCTTGTATTAGAGCAGTTAAAATTTGGTGCTTTGAGTACAATTCTCTCATAATGACCACTGGATGTTCAGCATGGCACCTCATGGCAAAGAACTCTCTGAGGATTTGAGAATTAGAACTGTTGCTCTCCACAAAGATGGCCGAGGCTATAAGAAGTTCAGTAACACCCTGAAACTGAGTTACAGTACAGTGGCCAGGGTCTTACAGAGGTTTTCCAAGATGGGTTCCACTCAGAACAGGCCTCACAAGGGTCGATCAAAGAAGTTAGGTCCTCATGATGTGCATCAGGTGCAGAAGATGACTTCAAACAACAGATGCATGAGTGCTGCCAGCATTGCTTTAGAGGTTGCAGAAGTGGAAGGTCAGCTTGTCAGTGCTCAGACCATACACCGCACACTGCAACAAGTCGGCTTGCATGGCTGTCATCACAGAGTGAAGCCCCTTCTGAAGCTGGCTCACAAAAAAGCCTGCAAACAGTTTGCTGAAGACAGCCTGTCCAAGAGCATGAATTACTAGAACCATGTCCTGTGGTCTGATGAGACTCAGATAAACTTGTTTGGCTTAGATGGTGTCCAGCATGTGTGGTGATGTCCTGGTGAGGAGTACCAAGAAAATTGTGTCTTGCCTACAGTCAAGCATGGTGGTGGTAGCATCATGGTCTGGGGCTGCATGAGCGCTGCTGGTACTGAGGAGCTGCGGTTCATTGAGGGAACCATGGAGTCCAACATGTACTGTGACATTGTGAAGCAGAACATGATGCCCTCCCTTCAGAAACTGGGCCAAATGGCAGGTTTCCAACATAACAACCCCAAACACACCTCCAAGATGTGATGATGAAGCTGAAGGTGAAGGTGATGGAGTGGCCAAGTCTGTCTCCAGACCTGAACCCTATTGAGCACCTGTGGGGTATCCTCAAGCGGAAGGTGGAGAAGCACCATGTGTCTAACATCCAGCAGCTCCGTGATGTCATTATGGAGGAGTAGAAGAGGCTCTGGTGAACTCCATGCCCAGGAGGATTAAGGCAGTGCTAGATAACAATGGTGCCCCTACAAAATGTTGACACTTTGGACACAGTTTTGACATGTTCACTTAGGGTGTACTCATTTTTGTTGCCAGTTATTTGGACAATAATGGCTATATGCTGAGTTATTTTCAGAGGACAGCAAATCTTTACTGCTATACAAGCTGCACATTGACTACTCTAAAATATATCTACGTTTCATTTGTGCAGTATTGTCCCTTGAGAAGATATACTAAAATTGTTGCTGAAATGTGAGGGGTGTACTCACTTTTGTGAGATACTGTATGTTGCACGATGGGGTTTTGACTTGATTCTGTCCTAAATGTTCATCATCATATTCTGATGATAAACATTAGAGTTGTATGTTAAATAGCTGCTGATAATTTCATCATGTCTATTGTGTTCAGCTCTGGCTGTTAATGTCGGTTTGTTTGTGCAGTTTTGAGTGCAATAAATTGCTTTGGTTATTGTGTTCTGATAAAATAACTTCTCTGCACAGAGCAATGCATTTACACACACACAAACACATGCACATTAGCAGACTGACTAATACATACACACACACACACACAACATGCACTTTAATAGAAAACACAATTTCAGACTGGCAAAAAAAGAAAAAGTGATTGAAAAATTACTTTCTACAGAGGTGCAAATTAACTGTCGGGCTTAAAAATATATTGGCTTTTTCCCGACAATGACTAATCAAACGTGAGGTCCCGACGGGCAGCAGGCAGCGGCTTCTGGTTTAGTTATGGCACTCGCCTCATATTAACATGCATTGATTTTCCTGCAATTTTTCCATAACGCAGCAATCCGTCAAAGTCAGCCCGCACCGGTCGCTGTGACAGCTCAGCGGCAGGCCTGCTGACAGACAATCAGGCCGGACTCCTCAGGAGGTTTTCACCAATGAGCCAGCGTTAATATAACGCGTTCTGTCACCACACTGGAAAAACGCTCCGGTCGCTCGATCTCTGACTCGGATGCAGGGAGATTGATAAATGCTGGAGTCTGTCATCGCTCTCTCATCTTACTGTCCTTCTGTCTTTTCTAGTTCATGCAAATGTCCTCTGCTGTGAAATGGACAGAGTCTTTAAAACAACAATTTGTAGGATTCATGTTTTGTGCATATTAGAAAACATGTTCACTCGCTGATGGGAAAGACAATACAAGGTCTGAATGTCATTGCATTTATTATTTTGGTGATTTTTAGTAGATAAGTTGAGCTGAGGTGGCATAAATTCAACAGTTGGAATCCTTCTCAACTGCACTGTTCAAAACTTCATTTTTTTTTAAAGAAATTAATACTTTTATTGATCAAGGACGCATTAAATTGATCAAAAGTGACAGTAAACACATTTATTTATAATGTTGCAAAAGATTTCTATTTCAATTAAATGCTGTTCTTTTGAACTTTCTTTTCATCTGTGAATCCTGAAAAATAAAATGCATGTCAGTTTCTGCAGATTGATTGGGCAGCACAACTGTTTTGAACATTGGTAATAATCAGAAATGTTTCTTGAGCAGCAAATCAGCATATTAGAATGATTTCTGAAGATCATGTGACACTGAAGACTGGAGTAATGATGCTGAAAATACAGCTTTGCATCGCAGGAATAAATTATATTTAAAAGTACATTATAATAGAACACAGTTATTGTGAATTGTAATAATATTTAATCATTTTTACTGCATTTTTAGATCAAATTTAACAAACTTGATGAGCAGAAGAGACTTCTTTCAAAAACTTAAATATCTTACTGGCCCAAAACATTTAAACAGTTGTATGTAAAACATAAGCATGTGGTTGTCAGTAGATGTTTATTAGTGATTTGTCTGCATTTTATTTTGGTTTGGATGAGATGAAGAAATAGAGGGTCTGTTTGTGATGAAAGTTATCTTTTAAAATCAACATGAAATCAAAACTGTCCCCTTTCCCCACTAATACACGTTCTTAGTCTAATTGTGAGTGATTCATCGGTGCTTGTTCCAAACAACAAAACATGATTGTGTAATCTTTCATAAAAGGGAAGATCCTTTTCAGCTGACATCCCCCCGACTCTATTCTGATATTTAACAGCCATTTTCATGATCCAATCAATTCTTAATGGATAAAATCAAATCCCACCCTATTATTTTTCTTATTGAATCTTCTGTTTCACTTAGAATGCATCACATTATTGAAGTGAAATGGGTTGCAAATTGCATTGCAAGCTGACTTTAAAACTTAAAATCTTTTGTTATTTATGTTTTGCTTGAAAAGTGTTTATGCCTTTGAATCTAATGCAATGAATTATTATGCGTTGCCTTATAAGAGACGCGACCAGATGCATGACTTCAGCAAACATGAGTCAAATGCACAGCAGAAGGTTGTTAGATGATGGACAGCGTGATACATTCACGTCTCATCTCTGAACCCAGTGTCGTGCCCTTTGGGTTCATTTGCATGATCTTGTCAAAAGCCCACTTCACAAGAGACACAAAAGACACGTCCTGCCACTCTCAGTGTCAATGTCTGACACTTTTGAAGGCACAAATCACTATTATAAGATGTTTATGTGAAGTGGAAGGGCAGAGAGCATGCCAACGGTTTGAGAATCGGTTGAGTTTGTGCATAAAAATAAATGACGCGGTTTTATTCGAAAGCAACGAATAGAGGAGATCTTGAGGTTATGAGATGCATCCGGTTGGCATCATGACGTCATGCATTTAAATGTGTAAAGCCTGACACATGAAATAGCCAGATTTTATTTATTTATTTTATGAATCAGTTTACTGGACATTTAGACAAATATTAAAAAAATATCTAAAACAAGAGTTTGCATATGTGTTGCATATGTATCATATTTGATCCATCAGGCTTTTATGGCTCATAAAATATTATATGGTCAGAATATGTCCAAAAAAACCCCACTTTAATCATTTTTAATCAGAGGCATAATCTGGGGAAAAAATATTCAGTTTGGTGCAGATGCTGATATTTATATGACTAAAAAGTGATAAAATTCTGAAAGCTTGTAATTTAGTGAGACAGGGTTATAATATTTAAAGTAAAACCAATAAAAAAACAAAACAAAAACAAAAGCAAAAAAGCAATTGTTAAAATAAATGTTAAATGTAAATGTTAAAATAAAATCTAAAAAACTTCCAAGACAACATTTCTTATTTTTTTCTTATTCTTTATTCTTATTATTTCTTAATCTTATTTGACTTGATGTACTAAAATAACTAAAACTAAAATTGAAAAAAAAAAAAACAATATAGATATATTTAAAACAACAAAAAACAATAAAACTATCAAAAGCACGTAACAAAATTACTAACTTTAAAATTAAAATGAATCCAGAGTTCAAAATATTAGCAAAAACCATAACCGTATCTAAACAATATTCAAATAATACTTCAGTGAGATATTTACCAGCATAGTAGTTATTTCCATGAAATGATCTAAATATCAAAAATGTCGCTCTATATCTCCAATAATATGTCTTAGTAAGATGAGACTGAAATGATCCAAACATATAATGCAATGCAATCCAATGCTGATTGAGAGATGAAGAAATAAAGGCTCCTCAGAAGATGTGAGATGAAGATCATTCCTCCGCTGAGGAACAGTGAAAGTAAAGCTTCTGGAAACAAACGCTCCTCAAAAGATCCTGATGATCAGATTTGAGACTAAAAAATGATTGATGGAGAATCAAGTAAAGCTGAGCTGCTTCAGTCCAGTAAGACGTTTGTACAATTACACTAAAAGAGCTTTTACTGGATAAAAACTCTAAACTATTAACCAGACGACAGAAGATATGAGGAGACTGAGTGAGAAACAGGTTTAACAGCAAAGTTTGATCATTTGTGAGCCTGGAGCACAAAAGCAGTCATAAGTAGCACAGGTATATTTGTAGCAATAGCCAAAAACACATTGCATGGGTCAAAATGATCCATTTTTCTTTTATGCCAAAAATCATTAGGATATTAAGTAAAGATCATGTTCCATGAAGATATTTTGTAAATTTCCTACCGTAAATATATCAAAACTTGATTAGTAATATGCATTGCTAAGAACTTCATTTGGACAACTTTAAAGGCGATTTTCTCAGTATTTTGATTTTTTTGCACCCTCAGATTCCAGATTTTCAAATTAATCTCAATTTCAAAAAACTGACCCTTATGACAGGTCTTGTGCGTCACATTTAGAACTTCAGAAATGCATGCATCAGATATGATACAGAAGCTTTATAGGGTTAAGACTGACAATCAAGTGTTAAAAATCACCTGCAGCCCAGTTTTGGGTTATTTTTCCACTGCTAAACAAGACTTTGCTTAGTCATTCATGCACAAGTAACTGGTTTCTGAAGGCCGAGCGCACATATGCTTTCTCCGTCACTCTCTCAGTCTGGCACACACTCATCAGTTTGTTGTCGTCTCTGAAGGTCAGCGGCTCGAGGATGTCCTCGCAGTGGAGTCGGTGAGCACCCCGAAGCCCCATTAAAGCCCTAATCGAGCTAATGAAGATCAATGAAGTATCTCTGGCGCAAAGCCGCTGTCGTTTGCACACTCCGTTGAGTCGCGCTTTTGTGTGGAGAGCAGCTCATTTCTTCTTCTTACGCTTAATTAAGTGAAAGAACATTTGCCTACCACCGCTGGGATAATGATACTTTTATCCCAGCAAAGTGCTCTAGTTTACTTCTGTTTTGCATTTGGTTTCTGATTCTATTTCTGCCTCTCAGTTTCTCTGGCCAGAAGGATGAATGTGCGCCGTACTGTTTCTGACAAATGAGCGCGGGTGGCGTAGTCGTTTTGGCAGGGCTAGCTAATCATCCAGCGTCTTGACTTGACAAGGTTACTCTGAGTTCCTTTGATCGCCAACTTCGTTCAGTGATCTCCTCTATGGGAGGAGATGGCTTTGTCACATTACAGAATGATTAAGGGGAGGTAATAACGGAACATGCTCAAATTATACCAATTACATCCCAGCACTTATGCAAATCCATCCAGTGCCTCCGCCGAAGATGAAGCGGCCTCCATAAGCTGGTAATTAGCGACTAACAAGTTTGAATTGCACAGTAATGTTTCTTGGCATGTGATGGTGGACTGAAACAAATGGGTGTTCACGGAATAAATTTTGGTGTAGAAACGCTCTGAAATTGCTCGTAAATTTGCAAATTCTTGTGAAACGTACTGAAATGATCTTATTTGTTTTTTTACAGCGTAGGATTTACTTTGAACCAATTTTGACTTAGAAACTGCTAGCAGGTGATTACCAAGAAACTGCAAGTAACATAATAATAAAATAGTATTTTTAAAATTATGAAATAGTATTTTCTTGTAAAATCTGCTCCAATAATCTTTATTTACAGCTTCAAAAATATTTTTTTTTGCAGTAGGATTTACTTTGAAACAATTTTCCTAATAAATTTCCCAAATAATTACAAAGAAACTGCAAATAACACATTTAATATTCAATTTTGAAGTAGGAAGACTAAAATAATGTTTTCTTGTAAATGCTTTCTCATACTCAAATAATCTTTGTTTCGTTTACAACTTCAGAAATTATTTTTTTTTACAGTGTTGAATTATAGTTTTCACTCAGAAATTGCTCACAAAAAAGAATTAGCAAGAAACTGCAAATAACATAGTAAGGAAATAGTATTTTTTAAATAATAAAATAGTATTTTCTTGTAAAATCTACTCCAATAATCTTTATTTACAGCTTCAAAACAATTTTTTTTACAGTAGGATTTACTTTAAAACAGTTTTAGTAAATTTCACAAATAGAAACTGCAAATAACACATTTAATATTACATTTTGAAGTAAAAAAAAAAACTAAAATAGTTTTTTCTTGTAAAACATTCAATTATTGTTTTTTAATTTACAACAAAGTTGCTGCAAGTAAAACGATATTTTGTGACAAACATTAAATTATAAAGTTAGAAAGACTGAAATAGTATTTTCTTGTAAAACATACTCCAATAAATTTATTTGCAGCTTTGAAAAATATTTTTTTTTACATTTATGAGGACCAAATATGACCAAAATAAGGCTGTGGTTTTAGATTCATTGATTAATGTTGAGTTTCTAAAGGTTTAGTCTAGAGATTGGCACAGTTTTGAACTGTTTTGTGGATTTTATCTTTGTTTTGAGCTCATCTTTATGCCAGTGTACTTTTAATA
>JAFVLL020038214.1:0-30000 GCA_021397915.2 Tor tambroides | reverse complement strand
TTACGGTTTTAACTTAAATTTACAGTTAAATACCGTAATTTCTTTAACTGATATAATGTTAATATACCAACCTATTAAAGTACTGAAATCTGTTTTGTAGCTTTGAAATACACTGATATCCACCAAATGCAGGTGGTGATGAAAAAGCCACATGATGAACCAAAGCCCATCACAAGCAGCTTTTAAATAATAGCATATGTAGAAGGTGCACAGTGTCATTCACACAAGCACTAAACACCATCATGGTGAGACTCATTAAACTGAAATATGCTATAAACATTAATTTAACAACATTAGATGTAACAGACAATCCTAATAAACATAACTGATAAGAAAAAACTAAGAGGAAGCATAGTTATTTCAAAGAAAAAACATCAAATTCAAAAAAAATTTGAAAGGTAACGCAGGGAATTCTGGGAACGTCAGTTTACGGTTTTTCCCTGTAAATTTTACAGGAACTTACCGTTAACCATTTAACAGGTTTTTACTATAGCATTTTCATAGTTTTTTACCATTAAAATCACGATCATTTTTTACAGTGTGTGAACACTATAATATTGAGACAGTTTTGCTATCGTAATATCACGATATTGATAATATCATTACATCCATACACTGTAAAAAATGACCGTGATTTTAACGGTAAAAAACGGTGAAAATGCTACAGTAAAAACCTGTTAAATGGTTAACACTAAGTTTCCCTAATATATACGGTGAAAAACTGCGATGGACGTTTCAGACAATTTTACGGTAAAATGCAATTTTTGGAAGTGAAAAAGAATGTAAAATCTACAGGGAAAAAACGTAAATTGACGTTCCCAAAATTCCCTGCATTGCATTTCTAATTTGATGTTTTTTCTTTGATTTAACTGTTTCTTAGTTTTTTTCTTATCAGTTATGTTTATTAGGGTTGTATGTTACATCTAATGTTGTTAAATGAATGTTTATTGCATATTTCAGTTTAATGAGTCTCACCATGATGGTGTTTAGTGTTTGTGTGAATGACATTGAGCACCTTCTATATATATTAGTATTGTCCTTCTCAGCTTGTGGAAAAGCTGCTTGTGGTCATCATGTGACTTTCTCATCACCACCTAATTTTGATGGTTATCAGTGTAGGTACAAAACAGATTTCAGAACTTCAATAGGTTGGTATATTAACATTACATCAGTTAAAGAAATACGGTATTTAACTGTAAATTTAAGTTAAATCTGTAAACCCTAAAACGTTGCTACCGTATTTTTTTACAGTAAAATTCTGGCAACCACAGCTGCCGGTTTTTTACTGTAAATTTTATAGGATTTTTTAAAAAAGTGTAGCTCTCATAAAGTTGTGGTCTGTGGTTTTGCTGGGTTTGGTGTATTTGTGCGAGTGTCTGTGAGTGGATGGATGGATGGATGGTGTGTCTCTGCTGACGTGACGGATGTGTTGGAAAATCTTTTAGTGCATCTGATGCTGTCCCGCTCTCCTTCATTCAACACAGGGTTCAGACTATGAGTTTAGAGGATCTTAACCCTATAAAGCTACTGTATCATATTTAATATGCACATTAAGGCCTCTAAATGATCAAACTTTACTGTTAAACCTGTTTCTCACTCAGTCTACTCCATGTCTTCTGTCGTCTGGTTGAGAGTTTAGAGTTTTTATCCAGTAAAAGCTCTTTTAGTGTAATTGTACAAACGTCCTCCTTCAGCTGGAGCTTCTCGTGTCAAATCTTGACTGATTTTTCTCAAGCAAGCGTCAGAATAACTGCAGTCATATTTCCAGATGAACTCTTACTGGACTGAAGCAGATTCTCCATCACTCATTTTTTAGTCTCAAATCTGATCATCAGGATCTTTTGAGGAGCGTTTGTTTCCAGAAGCTTTACTTTCACTGTTCCTCAGCGGAGGAATGATCTTCATCTCACATCTTCTGAGGAGCCTTTATTTCTTCATCTCTCAATCAGCATTGGATTGCATTGCATTATATGTTTTAGTATCTTACTAAGACATATTATTGGAGATATAGAGCGACATTTTTGATATTTAGATCATTTTATGTCAGGATCTGCTATGCTGTTAGAACAATCTCATTGATTTACATTACAAGCAGCAGAATTTCATCTTTTTGGTCATAAATATGCACCAAATTGCATATTTTTGAGTCTCTGAATAAAATTGAGTTGTTGTTTTTTTCCTGCATATTCTCACAATATCAGACTATATGAGCCATAAAAGCCTGATGGATCAAATATTACACTTAAATAAATAAATAAATAAATAAATAAATAAATTTTGGTTAAATAAATAGCTTAAAAGTAGATTTATTAATTATTCCATATGTCGGGCTTTGCAGTAAGTTATTTTAGTATTATTCATATACTATTATAGTTTTATTAAAATTATTAATTAGCTTTTATTTTTATATTTTATTTTTCATTTAAATTTTAGTTTGATCTTTTTAGTAATTTTGTTATGCACTTCTTTCATTTGAATTACTTTTTTGTTCTTTTTAAATAATACTTTTTAGGTTTAATGTATTTTTATTTCAGTTTTTGTTATAGCTCAGTATCAGTAATTTAGTTTTTATATATTTCCAAATATTAGTGCTTCATCTTAAACTTCGTTCATTTAGTTGCCAAGGTAACATTTATCATTTAGAATTTTTAAAAATGATTTTTTTTTCATCTAATATTTTTTATAATATTTCAGCTTTATAATTAACACACGTTTTTAATAGTTTCAGTAACTGTGCATGGGGTTAATGATATATTCTCTGACTAAATCTCAGGTAAACTGATCTTGTTTTAAGGATTTATTTTAATTGCAGTGAAGGTGAATCTTCAGCAGAAGTCTCCTTTGCTCTGTATTGAATCTCAGAGATTTCTTGATTTTTGTTTCTCCTGCAGCTGGTTTTGATGTGTTTCACACTCATCTTTTCTTGGTCCTGTGGTTCTGGCCATGTGAGAGGTGAGACAGCGGGTTCAGGTGATGTTTATAAGTGGATGATGTGAAGCTTGTTTGGTTCCTGTGAGCGTCTGCCTTTTTTCACAGCCATACTGTACGTGAGAGAGGAAAGCGGGGTGTAAAGTGTGTTTTATTTCAGGATCAGCATCGCACAATCACAGCAGGACGTATAGACTGTTACCGATCCGACTCGTATGCTCTTATTTCAGCTCGTGCATCCCACATTTCTCAACTTCTAACCAGCTCTGCTCCAAAAGCCGCAGAGCCTTGTGCTGTTTGCTGCCTACATACAGAGCTGCTTCATTAAACAACACCTTAACTGAAGGAAACCTCAAACGCCACTGATTTCTGCTCTGCATAAGCAACAGATTGCTTCTCACATTGATTCCAGTTGAGTTTGACCTTGGCACAAATATTGGGAAAATAGGACTTTTTTTTTTTTAATTTACAGTAATTTTTAGTATTTAATGAAATAAAGTATTAAAATATATATTGGGGTGGTTGATGCATATATAAAGGTTTGGTGTTAATTTGATTCATTTTTATTTAAAAAAAATAATAAAATCCGCAACAACGTATTAAAGTGATCAGAAATTACAGTAAAGGCAATTATCATTTTGCATATTTCATTTTTACTATAAAATGTAAGTAAATAAATAATTTAAATATTTAAAATAAATGCTGTTCTTTTGAACTTCCTATTCATGAATGTTAGAAAAGAAAAACATTTTAAAAATTTACAATTGTAAAATCACAGTAATAATTGAACAATGTTACTGTTTTTACAGTTCTTTCGAAATCTAAAAAATCTCACTCATACACACACACACACACACACACACACACACACACACACACACACACACAGACACACATACTCACACTCTCACTCACTCACACACACACACACACACACACACACACACACACACACACACACACACACACACACACACACACACACACACACACACACACACACACACACACACACACACACACACACACACACACACACACACACACACACACAGAGACGTAGTTAAAGTTGAACAGACTGATTTTAATGTTTTGCAAGTCACTTCACCCTGACGCATTGAGAATGTTTGCAAACATCCTCTCTCTGTGTGTGTGTGTGTGTGAGAGAGAGGGAGAGAAGGACATTTAGCAAGTAATATGTTGAAAATGAATGACCAGATGGTCTTTCTGAGAAAGTGGGGACAGATGTATAGAGAGGAAGATGGAGAAGAAACTATGGAGTGTACTCTTCCACTCGACTTCCTGCTGTTTAACTGTGGATCGCAGCAATCAATAAAAGTGCTGAAAATGGAATAATAGCACAACAGGCGCTAATGTTTTGCCACTGCTGGTGGGATCAACAAGGCATAAGCAAACACATTTTAGACTAAACATGTTAATTGTACATTGACAGCATGATGGTACTCTACAGACTTTTTGAATGCACTAATGTTGCTTGTGCCTTCTACGATCACCTATGTATAGTAGCTGGGCTGGTTGATGTGTATATTGGGGGTTTTATAAGACATATTTACAATTATTTCTGTTGTGTGGTATAAAATTAAGCAAGCCTGTAAAAATCACAGCAATTTTGGGGTGGCTTTTAGTTTACTACTAAGTTTCTAAAGATTATGGGAAGTAGTATTTAAGGAAATGTGAGAGAATTAGATTCATGAAAACTACACCTTAGGAAAAATAGTGGGCTGTGGTGAAACTCTGATTCATTCAATGTTTCAGTTGTTTGTGTTCATTTAGTGAAAAACTGTGTAGAAAGGCTTCCTTAAATCAATTATTTTGTTTTGTGTACTTGTTTTACATATTAATATTAATATCCTTGGCAACAGTGACTGTTTGGTTGAATTCTGAATGGTTGAATTTGTTTTTTTTTTAAGCTATTTTAGAACAGTGAAATTTTTGAAGATGATGATGGATATTCTTAAATAGCTGAAAAATAATAATAATTCTTTTAAAAACTAGGATGATTACATGTAATTCTATATAGCTTGTGTGATGCTGCAGTATCAGTGGAAATTGATGTACTAGACTTTAATTTTTTTTTAATCTGTGCTTTTATTTGTCCCCCTTTTCGATGTGGTTTCCAATGGCCCTGCCATGATATATGGTAGAGCCCTAAAGCAGATTAATGCTGTGGAGCCTCTGCCTCGGCCTCTCTGGATCTGACCTGCTGTCACTGCTCTACAGAGGCTGCAGTCAGAGAATACTAATATAATGTAGTTTATTGCACCAAGGGTTTACAACAAAAGACCAGACACTCTAGCTGCTGTAAGCCTGTGTCTTCACACCGAGGAAGAGAGAGAGATGAGCAGGCACAATCCATTCTTATGTTCAATTTTACAAGCATTGACATTATTTATTTTCACCTCTGCATTACTCATTTAATTGAAGTGATTTAGTAATGTGTTCTATTTGTTGGTTATTGTTTTAATTACTGGTCCTTAACCCCATTATTATTATTATTATTTCATTATTAAAATAGTATTTGCACTCATTTATAAGTCACTTTTGAATAAGCATCTACAGAATTAATAATAATGATAATTACAACAACAACAACAACATAATAATAATAATAATAACAATAATAACAATAATACAGATAAGGTAAATTAAATTAAATAAATTGATAAATTAATTGTAAGTAAATAAAAATAAAAATAAAAATCAACAAATGACTTTTTATTAGTTATTATTCATTTGTTGTTGTTGTTGTTGTTGTTGATGATGATGTGATAGAATAAAATAATAATAATGATCATTTTGTATGTATCTGGAATGTGCTTTTCTCATAAGCACAACAGCGAAAGTATAAAAGAAAAGAATAAACAAAATTAAACACAAACAAACAAATAAACAAATAAATGCACATGCGTATTAATTATGTAGCGATGTGCATTTATCTTCGTTTTTTATATGATTCTATACATTTTTTTATATAGTTAAAGTCAGTATGTAACAAACAATATATAAAGCCATTGTAAATATGCCATTTTTGTTGTACCATGCACTGAAGCTCTAATTGAAAACTTTGAAATTTAATTGAAATTGAAAAAGATGGAGGAGAGATAGTTTGCCGTGTATATCACTGGGGTTTTCTAACGAGTCGACAATTTGATTCTCCTCTCTCACTTTCCTATAATGCAAAGCAGATTTTGATGATCCTGTAATTTGCGCGATGCTCCATCTTTGTGTAAATATACTGCTGAAAGAGCTAGGTACCATACAAAATGTAATTTGTAACTTCGCCTCATTTCAAATGTAGTGGAGTAAAGAGTACAGATACTCATTCAGAAATGTAGTGAAGTAGAGTAAAAGTTGTTAATATCTTTGATACTCAGTACAACTACAAAGTATCCGAAAAGATACTTAAGTACAGTAATTAGTTACATTTACTCAAGTACTTTACACCTCTGGTAATGACGCATGCCATTAATCGATGTATGTACTATAATATGTAAAATGGGAACATGAAAGGCTTATTCTAAAAGCAAATCATGTAAACACCTTAATCATAATATTGTCTTATTCAGAATCAGGTAAATAATTAGATTACTGATGTCCATGTAAACGTAGTCACTGTCTGGCGGCCATTTTGAAAGCTGTCTAAAAACTTTCACCAAAAGAGGAGCCCCTTAAATGTGTGTTTTTTAGATGTTTAAGCCTTTATGTTGGGTAAGTTTCACTACTTATTGTAAAATTAAGAGATTAATGTTTATACTTTTGCATATTATAACCTGGAACTTGGATGTGGGAAATAATTACAGTTAGATCCAAAAGATAGTTTTAGCAACATAATGCAGATGCTACAGAACACAGTTAGCTGACTAGCTGAATAAGATTGTGTGCTACGCTAATATATTACTACACAGACATTACTGGCTTGTACTTTTACATCCATAATATTATAAATTGACAGTTTATTGCAGGTCTGTGGTTTTACAGTGCTGTAATTTTTAAAGATTTCATATTATTGTAAGGTGAGCTTAAAGGATGCACTACTATGAAAATCACACAGCTTCAGTGTGACAAAGTATAATTGCATAGATATTGTTAATAATAGTTGTTCATATTAAAATATGTATGAACTTAATACATGACCTAGACTATTTATTTAGCAAAATCCTGTCATTTTAATAAATATTACATGAAATTTATTAAAAATTGTTGCTGCTCCAATTAAGCTCAGTGTGCTCTCTTTAAGCTCTTCCACATTGAACATCTATGTAATACTTCATAAACAGACTTTAAATATTAACTGATGGTTGTCACTTTAAGTTTAGTTAATCGATTTGCTAGGGATTCTGTCGACTCAAATCCACAGACTGGCTCTGATCTTTGTCAACTAGCATCATCTTCTCCAGACTGTAAATCTGTGGAGAATCAGCGCAAAAATCATGTAGTGTACTCCAGCCTTAAGAGACTATATATAAGTTGATATCCATTTAACAAGAGGTTTCATAATGAGGCTAGTTTCTGTGTTCATCCCCATGAATTAAATGTTTTATTGGTTTGCTTTATCTGATTTTTGAATGTGTTACTTAGCTGAAAATGGACTAGTCTAGATGTTGCAATGTGCTTAAATGACACTTCATTATGAATATATAACTGATCAAATTGAATGCCTTGTTGCTTGATTTTAGTGTTCTGTTTTTTGGGGATTGACTTTGTACCTTCAAAAAATATATTTTTACAATTATTCTGTAAAAATTTTCCTTAAAATAAACAAGAATTTGTAATAAAACATGATGTGAGCTTAATGGGAACAGGGGTGTGCTTAAAGACTTTTTGAATTTAATGATGTATATCTTAATTGAAATGCTTTTGTCATTTAAAATAAAATTAAATATTTTTGTGTGAGAGATTAATATTTTATTTTAACATAACTTTTTGTACTGAAACCAATATCTTGTGCACTAAAAATGTCTCAGTGTAGATTTTGGTGAGCTTAATAGGTACGTTTACCCTATATTAAATACAGCCGCAGTTGAAGTCAAACTCTCTAGTCTTTTTTCATGTCTGTATGTTTTATTTTTGCACATAGCTTTGTCTTTGTGTGGCTATGTTTTTTCTTTGCCACACCCACTCATTTAATCCTTGTCTAGTCCTTGTTTAGTAATTTTGCTCACCTGTTCCTTATTTGTATTCATCTCTTTTTGTGACTCTCTTTACTTCTTGTTCTTGCCACATGTACTTGCTTTGTGCCAGATATTGTTGTCATTGATCTTCCCTTTTGGCCTCTGGAGTTTGACTGCAGGTAAGATTCCATCTGCCGTTCCTCATTCAGTGAAACCGCTATCTGTCTCTTGAGTCCCACACATAAGCAGAAGCTGACGAGTAAGTGTCGCTCCATTCAATTCAGTTCAAGTTTATTTGTACAGCACTTTTCACGATACAAATCATTGCAAAGTAGCTTTATAGAAAATTAAAGTTTCTACATTATATTTAGTAGTAGCTTATCAGTGGTGGCTATGTCAAGTTGGCGTCCATATAGCAGAAATGTACAGTAAAAATCATGCAGTTACAGTAGTTAATGACATGTAATCAAACATACGGTGAACATTATTAACAGCAATGATTATAAGTTATACATTGGTAGTTTTGTATGTTGGTTCAGGGTTGGCATCATCTGAGGTCCTCTGAGCGGTTGGCATCATCTCTTCTCAGATCTTCGTAAGGGCTGGATCCAGATTGAAGCTTGTGTAATTCCTAGTCACCTCGGGATTGCCAATCCCATGGCAGAAACAGAGAAGCAAATAGAGACAAAATTAGTGTAGCTGTTGTTCCAACTAAGCAAAATTGACGAGTTCAACCCAAGCAAAAGAATGATAATGTGCATTTGATCAGATATGACTGAAGTACAAGGTTATGAGATACATTATGTGAATGCTTGGGTAAAGAGATGTGTCTTTTAATCTAGATTTAAACAGAGAGTGTGTCTGAACCCTGAACATCAGGAAGGCTATTCCAGAGTTTGGGAGTCAAATGCGAAAAAGCTCTACCTCCTTTAATGGACTTTGCTTTGCCAGAGTTTTGCCACCTTAGAGTGAATGAATGAATGAATGAGGCATTTATATAGCGCTTTTATTGTGTATTGCTATACACCCAAAGCGCTTTACAATCATGTGGGGGGTCTCTCCTCAACCACCACCAGTGTGTAGCATCCACTTGGATGATGATGACAAGCCACAGGACAACGGCGCGAGGTAAAATACTTTGCACCAGCTATAGGTGGAGGGAGAAGTGATAAATTCAATCAAGTGGATGGGGATTATTGAGGAGGCCATGATTGACAAGGGCCAGTGGAGAATTTGGCAGGACACGGGAGTTACCCTACTCTTTCACGAGAAGTGTCCTGGCCAGAATTCCCCACTATTATGACCATAACATACAATAATCCCCATCCTGGTGGCTCTATCACTCTCACCTCTCCACCTATAGCAGTGATATTGATGGCTTACATAGCACTGTTGTCCTGTGGCTACCGTCGCATCATCCAAATGGATGCTACCGTGGTGGTGAGCTACATGTTGTTGCTTTGGGTGTATAGCAATACACAATAAAAGCGCTATATAAATGCCTCATTCATTCATTCATTCACTCTAAGGTGGCAAAACTCTGGCAAAGCAAAGTCCATTAAAGGAGGTAGAGCTTTTTCGCATTTGACTCCCAAACTCTGGAATAGCCTTCCTGATGTTCAGGGTTCAGACACACTCTCTGTTTAAATCTAGATTAAAAGACACATCTCTTTACCCAAGCATTCACATAATGTATCTCATAACCTTGTACTTCAGTCATATCTGATCAAATGCACATTATCATTCTTTTGCTTGGGTTGAACTCGTCAATTTTGCTTAGTTGGAACAACAGCTACACTAATTTTGTCTCTATTTGCTTCTCTGTTTCTGCCATGGGATTGGCAATCCCGAGGTGACTAGGAATTACACAAGCTTCAATCTGGATCCAGCCCTTACGAAGATCTGAGAAGAGATGATGCCAACCGCTCAGAGGACCTCAGATGATGCCAACCCTGAACCAACATACAAAACTACCAATGTATAACTTATAATCATTGCTGTTAATAATGTTCACCGTATGTTTGATTACATGTCATTAACTACTGTAACTGCATGATTTTTACTGTACATTTCTGCTATATGGACGCCAACTTGACATAGCCACCACTGATAAGCTACTACTAAATATAATGTAGAAACTTTAATTTTCTATAAAGCTACTTTGCAATGATTTGTATCGTGAAAAGTGCTGTACAAATAAACTTGAACTGAATTGAATGGAGCGACACTTACTCGTCAGCTTCTGCTTATGTGTGGGACTCAAGAGACAGATAGCGGTTTCACTGAATGAGGAACGGCAGATGGAATCTTACCTGCAGTCAAACTCCAGAGGCCAAAAGGGAAGATCAATGACAACAATATCTGGCACAAAGCAAGTACATGTGGCAAGAACAAGAAGTAAAGAGAGTCACAAAAAGAGATGAATACAAATAAGGAACAGGTGAGCAAAATTACTAAACAAGGACTAGACAAGGATTAAATGAGTGGGTGTGGCAAAGAAAAAACATAGCCACACAAAGACAAAGCTATGTGCAAAAATAAAACATACAGACATGAAAAAAGACTAGAGAGTTTGACTTCAACTGCGGCTGTATTTAATATAGGGTAAACGTACCTATTAAGCTCACCAAAATCTACACTGAGACATTTTTAGTGCACAAGATATTGGTTTCAGTACAAAAAGTTATGTTAAAATAAAATATTAATCTCTCACACAAAAATATTTAATTTTATTTTAAATGACAAAAGCATTTCAATTAAGATATACATCATTAAATTCAAAAAGTCTGGCTGTGCTTAATGGGTACATTTTTGTACCCTTTAAGCACACCCCTGTTCCCATTAAGCTCACATCATGTTTTATTAAAAATTCTTGTTTATTTTAAGGAAAATTTTTAAAGAATAATTGTAAAAATATATATTTTTGAAGGTACAAAGTCAATCACAAAAACAACAGAACACTAAAATCAAGCAACAAGGCACTCAAGTCGATCAGTTATATATTCATAGTGAAGTATCATCTAAGCACATATCAACATCTACCGTAGACTAGTCCACGTTCAGCTAAGTAACACATTCAAAAATCAAATAAAACAAACCGATAAAACATTTAATTCATGGGGATGAACACAGAAACTAGCCTCATTATGAAGCCTCTTATTACATGGATGCAAACTTATCTATAGTCACTTATGGCTGGAATACACTACACGATTTTTGCCCCGATTTTCCACAGATTTACAATCTGGAGAAGCTGATGCTAGTTGGCAAAGATCAGAGCCAGTCTGCAGATTTGAGTTGACAGAATCCATAGAAAATCGTTTAATTTAACTTAAAGTTACAACCATCAGTTAATATTTAAAGTCTGTTTATGAAGTATTTACATAGACGTTCAATGTGGAAGAGCTTAAAGACAGCACACTGAGCTTAATTGGAGCAGCAAAAATGTTTAATAAATTTCATGTAATATTTATTAAAATGACAGGATTTTGCTAAATAAATAGTCTAGGTCATGTATTAAGTTCATACATATTTTATTATGAACAACTATTATTAAGAATATTTATGAAATTATACTTTCTTATTGATGTCACACTGACGCTGTGTGATTTTCATAGTAGTGTACCCTTTAAGCTTACTCAAAATAATATGAAACCTTTAAATATTACAGCATAGCAAACACAGACCAACAATAATTAAACTGTCAGTTCCAGAATCCGTCTCCAGGTTGATGGCTCTACAGCTTAAACTGTAATCACGGATTTGAGAGCACAGAAACATTTATCCACGCGCAGAGCAGCGAAGTGGCTCGACTTGTCTTCTGCACTTTTTATTATCCTTTCAAAAACACAAGTTGTTCTGGATCATGGCCAATCCGTTCATAGCACCGGCTTATTTGCATGTATTTACATAAGTGGAAGCTTATGTCCAGTACTGCTCTAATCCTCTTTATTCAAAGAGAGAGACAGATAGAGAAAGAGAGCTTTGACCACTGCCTGTGCACCAAGGTCACTGATGCAGATTTGTGACAGAAGTCACCGTTAAAGCAGCACATGGTGATCACCAGATGGGCCTCACAAACACATGTATGCAGGATAAGGCCGGGTTAGGGATATTTGACTGTAGAAAAGAGTATCTCTGAAGGTGTCTGGACCTCATCAAAATCTGCTTTGCATTATAGGTGAAAGTGAGAGAGGAGAATCAAATTGTCGACCTGTTAGAAAACCCCAGTGGAGCACACGGCAAACTATCTCTCCCTCCATCTTTCTCAATTTCAAATTAAATTTCAGTTTTCAATTTAGGGAGCTTCAGTGCATGGCATAACAAAAATGGCATATTTACAATGTCGATATACAGTTTAGCTACATATTGACTTTAAATCATATAAAAAAAAATATATAGAATCATATAAAAAAATCTAAAGATAAAATGCACATCGCTGCATAATTAGCTTTATGCGATGTGCATTTATTTGTTTATTTGTTTGTTTGTGTTTAATTTTGTTTATTCTTTTCTTTTACACTTTCTGCTGTTGTGCTTATGAGAAAAGCACATTCCAGATACAGATACAAAATGATCATTATTATTATTTTTATTCTCATCAGCATCATCATCAACAACAACAACAACAACAACAACAATAAACTAGTAATAAAAAGTCATTTGTTGATTTTTATTTTTATTTTTTTATTTTACTTGCACTAATTTCATTTAATTTTATTTAATTTAATTTACCCCATCTGCATTATTATTATTATTATTATTATTATTATTATGTTGTTGTTGTTGTTGTAATTATCATTATTATTAATTCTGTAGATGCTTTTATTCAAAGTGACTTACAAATGAGTGCAAATGATTTATTTTAATAATAATAATAATAATAATAATGGGGTTAAGCAATTACAGTAATTAAAACAATAACCAACAAATAGGAACACATTACTAAATCAATTTCAATTAAATGAGTAATTAAGAGGTGAAAATAAATAATGTCAATGCTTGTAAAACTGAACATAAGAATGGATTGTGCCTGCTCATCTCTCTCTCTCTTCCTCGGTGTGAAGACAGGCTTTACAGCAGCTAGAGTGTCTGGTCTTTGTTGTAAACCCTTGGTGCAATAAACTACATTATATTAGTATTCTCTGACTGCAGCCCCTCTGTAGAGCAGTGACAGCAGGTCAGATCCAGAGAGGCCGAGGGCAGAGGCTCCAATAGCACAATCTGTTTAGGGCTCTACCATATACTGTTATGGCAGGGCGCATTGGAAACCACATCGAAAAGGGGACAAATAAAAGCACAGATTAAAAAAAAAAATTAAAGTCTAGTACATCACCTCCACTGATACTGCAGCATCACACAAGCTATATAGAATTATATGTAACTATCCTAAGCCAAAAAGAATTATTATTATTTTTAGCTATTTAAGAATATCCATCATCATCTTCAAAAATTTTTGCATTTGCTCTAAAATAGCTTAAAAAAAACAAATTCAACCATTCAGAATTCAACCAAACAGTCACTGTTGCCAAGGATATTAATATTAATATGTAAAACAAGTACACAAAACAAAATAATTAATGCATGCTTCCCACACAGTTTTTCACTAAATGAACACAAACAACTGAAACATTGAATGAATCAGAGTTTCGACCACAAGTCCACACTATTTTTCCTACAGAAGTTTACTACAGAATCTTAATTCTCTCATACTCTCAACACTACTCTACAATCTTTAGGAAACTTAGTAGCAAACTAAAAGCCACCCCAAAATTGCTGTGATTTTTACAGGCTTGCTTAATTTTATACTGTATTACCAACAGAAATAATTGTAAATATGTCTTATAAAAACCCCAATATACAATATCAACCAGCCTAAATGCTACTATACATAGGTGAATGTAGAAGGCACAAGCAACATTAGTGCATTCAAAAAGTCTGTAGAGCACCATCATGCTGTCACTTGCACAATTAACATGTTTAGTCTAAAATGTGTTTGCTTATGCCTTGTTGATCCCACCAGCAGTGGCAAAACATTAGCGCCTGTTGTGCTATTATTCCATTTTCAGCACTTTTATTGATTGCTGCGATCCACAGTTAAACAGCAGGAAGTCGAGTGGAAGAGTGTTTAATTTCCATAGTGTTTCTTCTCCATCTTCCTCTCTATACATCTGTCCCCACTTTCTGCAGAAAGACCATCTGGTCATTCATTTTCAACATATTACTTAAGCAATGTCCTTCTCTCCCTCTCTCTCTCCCTCACACACACACACACACACACAGAGAGAGGATGTTTGCAAACATTCTCAATGCGTCAGGGTGAAGTGACTCACAAAACATTAAAATCAGTCTGTTCAACTTTAACCACAACTTGTGTGTGTGTGTGTGTGTGTGTGTGTGTGTGTGTGTGTGTGTGTGTGTGAATTATAGAGAGAAAAGTGGGAAGAGAGAAAGAAATAAAAAAAGAAAGATTTATTTATGAATTTAATTCAGGTTTTCAAAAGACGGATTTTTAGTCACAGTGTGTAGAACCTCAGTGTACAAGATGACTTTGGTTTCCATCAACAGCTACACATGCCACATTTGATGGAAAAGAGGAGGTTATCACCCAATAATGCATGCTTAGCATATCATTTTACCCAGCGCATACACACATGCAAAACATTTAGGTACACACCACTAAACAGCAGCAATACTGAAATGAATGAGACAAACCATCTTTAAACATGAAGAAAGAAGCAGCAAGCAACTGCAAAGCTTCAATTCACACATCTGCCAATATCCTCATCTTTTTTCCATTTCCTGTGTTTGTGCAGAAGAATCAAGAGCTTTACGCAGAAAGCATACGAGAGAAAAGGCTGAAATAAACACACAGTCGTGCAGAGACACTTGGAGAAGGATTCCACACCAGCCTCTGTTTTCATTTCTGAGCTGCTTATCCATTTCTGAGTTTCTGATCCTGTGATCTGAAAGCTTCTCTGCAGCCTCTCAGCTCCTCCACTGTTGGGATGTTTGGCTGATGCTTCAGTATAATCTAATCTCAAACATCGTGCAGAAACACAAAAACAACAGCAGCTGCCAGAACAGCAATTCAAGACAATCTCACAAGAGTCTGGCTGGAAGATACAGAACCTCCTGTAACATTCAAAAACAATCTCACCTCAGCCTAAACAACACAGCAAATGGGAGCCAGAGAAGGAAGCACCATGTTTTCTTTCTTGTTTCTTTCTAAGATTTTCTTAGAAGCTCATTAATAACTCAAAGCAACACAAAGGAAAAAGGACAAACAGAGAAGACAAATTCATTTTGCGGAAAACCGTGTCAACATCATATTCAAAAGTGAACAAATCTTTACATTGAGTTTGCTCTGAATGATTTGTTGAACCGCTCTGAATGATTTGTTGATGAATCAAAATCAATTCATTTCTTGAATTCAACTCACTGATTCGGCTGCAGCAGTTAACTAAACTAAATTACCTGAACTGAACTAAATGGAACTGAACTGAATCTAAATGAACTGAAATTCAAAAGTTGTGAGGTTGAAAAGTTGTGCCAATTCATCTCCACAAACTGGCAACTATTTTCTTCAAAAGTCTGGCAGCAAGACATGAAAAGCAGCACATGAGAGAAAGAAAGAGAAAACAATTCTATTAAACAGTTGTTTTCCTATTGTCTTTTCAGTTTGCGACACATCTTTTTACCGCGTTCGGTTCTAAAGAGTTTTAATTAAACAGTGAATATCACTCTAGTGCTCCATGTTGCGAGATATTGCCTCAGAACATCAAGAAAATTGTCCAAACAACTGAAATCAACTGAATGTGTGAAGCCACAAGACCTGCCTATAACAGCCACATAGAAAAAAAGCTTCTGATTGTTTTTCAAGGACATTGTTCAACCAACAGATCTCACACAGCTGAGGGCACAAACCTATCTCCATTTCATCAGCCGGCAGGCTTGCAATGATCATATGTTTAACCCACACGTCAGCCTCAGTCTTACAGAACCAAAACATTGTATCAGAAAACTCATATTCACAAAAACGCAATGGTTTCCTTGTCAGCTAAACGTGGTGAATTATGGAACAAATCACAGAGCAGCTCTCCTTATTTCCACTCTTAATAGTGTTATTAGATGCTTCAGTGACCTTCTCACATTAAATCAAACAGAGAGTTCATCATTTTCAGAGCTCTGAACCCAAAGGGAAAGATTCCGACAATGGAACCACAAACTCAATTCCCTTCAACGCGTCCTAAAAGAAAGAATAACACAAACCAGAGCTTTCTGATCTCCAACTCTTACATATATTTCCACTTTCTAGTGGAACTCTTTTTGCATTCTAAGAATTAATAGAATGCAAGACCATCCACACACAGTTGCACGTGTGTGTGTGTGTGTGTGTGTGTGTGTATTGCAGGTGTCCTTAAACAGGGTAATGGAAGAGCATGGCAGAAGACTTGTCCTGAAGCCAGTTGATGGTACTTTAGCATTCAGCAGATGTTCTTCATGGTGTGCGGTGACAGGATTATAGATCTGCTGCTCTAGCTAGCCTGACTGTAACAAACACATCAAACCAACAACCAACACGACTACTGACCGACCCTAAACCAACATCAACCATTACAATCCAACACTAATAACTTCCACTACAAAGCATTACAATTTAAACAATACAGTAAAATGACGAGACAAAACAAAGGCTACTGTTTTTATAAACGTTACATGACATTAAAGGAATAGTTCACCCAAAAATGAAAATTTTGTCATCATTTACTCACACTCATGTCATGTAAGTTTCTTTCTTATGTTGAACATAAAATAAGTTATTATTTTATAATTAAAGAAGTTATTAAATATTTTGAAGAATTTTGAAGAACCACAATTGTTGTTCCCCATTAGGCGGTTTCGCACCGTGTAGTTCTAGAAATACTATGGAAATCAATGGGGACCATCAACTGTTTGATTACCAGCATTCTTAAAAATATCTTCTTTTATGTTCAACATAAGAAAGAAACTCATACAGGTTTGGAACAACATGAGAGTGCGTAAATGATGACAAAATGTTCATTTCTAGGTGAATTATCCCTTTAATAATCAGTGATTGAACACAAAATAGTATTTATTTTATTACTTTATTAATTAAAATAATATTTTGGTGTATGAGTGTATTTAATACATTAACGTGACTGAAAAAATGTAAGCAGAATATCTAAGAAGTAATCTGTTTAAGTCCATTTTGCTGAACTGAAAACTTTACAAAATCCTCCTGTCAAAACAAGTCGAATCAAATACTGAAAGGGAGTCAATTCTGAATTGTAGGTAACCACCCCTTTTCAAAAAAAGCAAACCAACAAAATCAAAAGTAAACAAAACCTCAAAAATAAACTCTAAAGTTTTCTGTCCACACCTTAAATAAAAGGCTTTATGCCTGTGCATAACACATAGAGCTTCACAAGTGAACCAATTATAAACTGTGTGGAAACTGAGACAAAAAATATCACAATATTTTAAGTACTTCTTTCCCTGCTCCATTGTGTTACACAATCACATGTGACAATACAATAGACCAGGGATGTCTCATGGGGAGCTATGACATCTTTTGGAAAGGTGCCAGAATATTATGAAGTAATCAATGCCTGGGCTCCATCTTTTAAAATATCATAAACTTCATAATGCTCGAGTATATCATTACATCAGTGCTCTGATCCTGTGAACTTCACCTGTGACACATAATCTCTCATTTTATTTAAATAAGACAGTGAATAATGAGACATTTGCCCTCCTGAAGCACAAACTGTCATTTTGTGCAATAACCTCTGGCTGATATGATGATGCAACGTTCAGAAATGTATCTGGCTTACCCTCTGTTTCAGTGGCTGCACAAGTACTAAAATCACTAACCAAAACCACCAGTCATGAACCCAAAGTACAGTGGGCCTAATTAGGGTTGTGAACTGAAAAGTGAAAACTTTTTTTTTTTTCAGAACTGGTTCCATAAAAAAAAAAAAAAAACTCATGTGCAATTTTCCACTGATAAGAATAGAACATACTGAAAATGACAGTTTCCTGTACTTACTCAGTGGCGCCACAGCATCGCAACTGAATCTACAGCATGACACAGTGTGCGAACAACGTAGTCCGATTACAGCATGAATTAATCTTAAACTGGTTCTTTTTACATAATTCAAAAACATACACCACAACTTGTGAAGTCCAAATTCCCCCAAAAAATGACTATTATGAGGTGGCTCTTTTTAGTAAATCCAGAACATACAGCACAACCTGTGCAGTCCAATTCTTAGATAAGCCTTATATGAGCCAGTTATTTTTTAGAGAATCATAAACAAACAGCGGAAGCAATGTAATTTTAATCTCCTGAACACATGACTCTCAACACCCTAAAACCAGTGTTGTAATGACTGATTACTCATTTGACAGTATCTAAAAATGTTATGCATTTAAATACACATTATGCATTTCTGTCAGTAGCATCTTTTTAAATATTAATGCATAAAATGTTACCACATTTGTTTTTGTTTAGTATTGCTAATGGATTACAGTTATCCTAAAAGTTGTAAAAAAACAAAACAAAACAAAAAAACCTTTGCAAAAATGTATTATTGTAATGATCTCATAATTTTTCCAAATACTTATTCCTTAAAAGTAAATGAAATTAAATGGAGCCTTTAAGGAATCAAAAACATTAACAGATCTGAAAAGAAAGTGGAATCAGAATCATTAAATTCTTCAGTCTCATTCTCAATTGTGTGTAGAAAAACATCTGTGAGAATGGATTTATGCACAAAATTGATGTTACAGGAGGCCCAGTTATAATTCACGCATCCAACAGATTTAAAAAAAAATGGGTGTTGCAAAAGGGTGTTGCATGGGTGTGCAAAAAGAAGAATCCTGTCTCAGAGCTATTTCATCAGTAGTAATGAACATCTCGCTTTTGCAAAATATAAATTTTTCAGCTGTATAACAGAGCATGTCTGTGTGCGGCTGTTCTATCCATGTGCTCCTCTTACAGTCAGACACGTGGGGGGCACACAAGGGCATGATCCAGCTAGAGAAAAGGATTCTCATCACCACCTGCCCAATCTGGCAACCCAAAATGGCACAGCAGACACTCAATCTGGCAACCCAAACAGCCACGCACAGCTGGGCTGTGATCTGGTCCAGCCTCGCAGAGCTGTTCATTTGCTTGTTTGAGCTGCTCTTCTTCACACAGTTGCAATTTTACCCTCCTCATTTGTGAGAATATGTGCTGTCCTGCTTTCACCCAACATTTCTTGCTTTTAACAGCATTAGAAGTAATCTACAAACACTTCGCTTGCTGTACGGCTCAGCTCTGTATAGAGGGTTATTTAGGGTATATGTTGAAATTCTGAGTAATGCATCATGAAAATTGCTCGGATGTGACCAGAGACTGTATAAATCTGATTCACTCATTAATATTAAACACTTTGTAAGGAAAAAGAAATCATATAAACACTGTACAGCCAGCTGTTTAGGCTAAATCATCCAATGCTTGTTTAGGTTATTTAACATGCTCTTGTGGTTCAGTATCAGCGATGAAGATAAATTTTATTAGATAAGCTCTTTCTTCACTTCAATAGCACTTCTGCATGGAACCTACAATCACAGTGTATATAACCTACTGAAAGACTGAAAAATGCTGATTCACAAAGTATATGCCAAAATCTTATATTTTCAATATTTATTATATTTTACACAATCAAAACCAACTTTCTGCTTTCAGAAACTCTGGAAAACCCAAATATACACAAATTTAAAGGTTTTGTCACATAGTGTGTGATATACAGTAGAAAAAGATATCATTTATTTTTGTGATATGTTGTACTCTTTTTTATGTATGCTTTGACTTGTAAACTTACAAATACCCCATAATAGCATTCCCATTAAAGTATATTCAGGGCCATTAAGGATTATTCAACTTCTGTAGCATTCTGTCAATTACCACAGAAAATAATTTTGACTGTTTGAGATAAATGCATATACACTAATGCACTAATAAGTAAGGCAATGTGAAATAGGATGTAAAAGCCACTTAAAAAAATTATAATGTAATATTGCCAAACACACATTAAAACCAATCAACTAACTAAAAAACAAATAAACAACAGTACCCTTATGAACCCACTGAGCAAAGTATAGATCTTAGCAGACACATTTCCAGAGTTAACATTGTAAAACTTCACTGTAAAAAAAAAAAAATAATAATAATAATAATAAATAAATAAATAAAATCGCCAATGACCTTATCCACTAATTTTATGGACATTTACTTTAACCCTAAAACACAACACAATGAAGTGCAAAATTCAAAATACAGGTAAAATGAATACAGAAAAAAATTCTTCTTTTTATTACAGTACATTGTGCCCTATTTTTAGTGTAGCGAAGTTTGAATATTTTCATCTTTTAAAATGTTTTCTTACCTTGGCATTACACTACATAAAACATCTGCTTCTGAGAACCTCGGAAATGTGAAAAGGGTCGATCGTCATTATATTTGAAATGATGTATGGGCAGACAACTACTGAGTCTCCACACATATATTCATTTAACCACTGAAACGTGATTTATACCATTACTTACTGTCAGAGATGCAATTTATTTAATGATGTAATTATCAGTGAGGAGTAACGTGACGTGATCTTTATAATACATCCAAATGCATAAGTAAATTGGACACTTTGAGTTCAAATTGTAATTTAATGCCTTCCTCATTTCACGCGCTCTATCCTCAGATAAATGAGGACTCGTCCTGATCCACATTGATTAACTGGTCTGCGCTGTTTTAATGAATCCAATCGTGATTAAGTATCTGTTGACGAGATGTCTTTGATCACAGATGATCCTCTAATGGAATCTTTCTGATGCGCTCAGTTCTCATCCCTCTTTCTCTCTCGCTCCCTCTCCTTCTTCCCCGCCGATGGCCCCTGGAGCAGTTTTGTATGGTAAGCTGTCTGAGCAGTTGGAGAAAAAGCAACGCTTGACACCTTCTTCTGAAAAATGTGGCCAAATCAATGTTTTATGACCCCTTTTGGCTTAGAGCACATTATGGATTTGGGAGGCCTTTCCTTCAGAGCGTTTTTGAAAACTGTTAGGTCCCATGGAAGTTAACTGCAAAAAACACAAGCGAAGCTGCAGAGAAAGATATAGAGTGACAGGGAGTTTGAGAGGCAGACAGACAGAGAGAGAGAGAGAGAGAGAGAGAGAGAGAGGGAGAGAGGATGTGGTAGACTGAGATGGAAATAGAATAGACTTGGGAGGGCTATTTTAAAAATGTATTCCAGTACTAATGACTAATTACTCAGATTAAAACGTTATCAGAAACCGAATCCAAGAACAAAATTATGGAAGTAACCTGATATGACTTCATTTAACCACTTTTGAATTGTCACAACATCTTCCATGCAAATTAAAATGAATGAATAGTGATATATAAAGGTAAACACTAAAATCATGTTTACATTCATATTGTTTATGTCTTGTGGCTATGCGTTTGTTTACATAAACATTTACAGATTACTGACCCCAATCACTTCCATTGTAAGTGCCTCACTGTAATCCATATTTTGGCAGGTGCAAGTCAAAATTATTTTTTTATTTTATGCCACAAATGCTTATAAATGAGTATAACTCATACTGAACCCAAAATATTCTTGATTCCTGAATCAGATTGCATCAGAAAGAACAGTGGAGAGACGTGGACATCATTTTTTTAAGCGTATACACCTCATTATTCGGTAGGCCCCGGTCCAGTGATCTTCTGCCTTGATCTTCTGCCTTGACAGTATCTGTATCAAAATCAAGATCAGAATATATTGCACCTACCTGCACAATCTTCAAAGAGATTCTCTTCTCTTCAAAATGAGAAGAGAAGAAGAGAAAGAAGAGGACAGGAGAGGAGGAAATGTGATTACTACTCACTGTACGTGAAAGAGAGAGAGAGTGGAGAGAACATGGGCTCTAAAAAAAAACGGTGGTCACTGCAAGACTGTTAAAGCTGAGATACTGAATCACAATGAGAAATACTTTGAGAAACTTTTTAGCCTTATACCACATTTTTAAAAATGACTTTAAAATGAACAATTGCAATTGCCTCCAGGGGAGAGTCTTATGCAAGCACTGCAGTACATTTATATTACAATAACATACATCCTCTGGAGCAGAGAAAAGAATAATTTACTTTGAAATTGCTAGTTTGGATATTTTTTAGATGTTTTTGTCTGTGTAATTTCATATTTGATCAAGGGCTCAATGGGATTAAAAATGTTAATCAGTATTAATCACATGTTCAGATTTGCAGAGAAAAGTCCCCAAATGAATATAAAGACATAATTGAGATGAAGAAAAAAATAATAAAATTAAATATTTTCTGGATATTCAATCATTTAGAAAAATTACATTTTAAATTACATTTTGAAACATTATATATTATATATAATTAAACATTAATGTTTTTTACAATTAATTGTATTATAATAACTAAAATTGCTTGTGTTGATTAATTTAAAATATTATGCTTTTTTATTAACTCTATGAGCTCCACCCAGCTTCTATTGTTTATTACATAGTTTACCAACATCTATTGTTTTTTGTTTTCCTTCCAAACACTGTTCCTGTATTGACTGAGTGCTTTGACAATATTGTCTGGAAGCCAGCCATGGCCATAAAGCACACTGAATTGAAAAACTGAGAGAGAGTGAATGCTGAAAGAGAGAAAGAATGAGAAAGAGAGAGAGAGAGAGAGAGAGAGAGAGAGAGAGAGAGAGAGAGGCTGGCTAACGCACTGAAGCGTTTCTACGTACTGTCCTCTCCTTTTCACTCTCACTCCTGAACTAAATCCACTAAAAGCTTAAAACTCTTGCCTTCACCCTCCCTTTCCATTCCTCAAATCTCTCCTTCTTGAGTGCAGCGGAAACCTATTTTCCATCTTTCCCTCTGTGACCTCCCTGGCGAACACACCCAAAAAGAAAAGAGTGAAGACAGAGAAATGCTGGAGAAGAAGGAGGAGATAGCAGGTCTCCAGCAGGGATTCATGCATCAATTAATGAGTTGAGTTTGGCCGCAAATCCACCCAAATCTACAGCTCATCGCAGTGTGTGTGTGTGTGTGTGAGAGAGAGAGAGAGAGAGAGAGCAAAAGAAATGTGTTCGACTGGCAACAGTAGTATATAAATAATTCAAGTTTTAAAAGTTGAAATGAGCTGGCGAAGGGGGTGTTCTGTGTGTTTCCATGAGGAAGACTCTCTAAGTGCCCTTAAAACTGAGGAAGCAGGAAGTTGGCCATTGTAGACAGGAAATTAAAAATGTATCTGCATTAGTTTTGAAACACTAGCTCAAGATTAGAAGACAAAGTCAGCATTTATCATCATTATAAGTCTGACTACTCTACATGAGAACCTCTTACGGAAAACACATTAAAATACACGTTTATGAAATTTTAAACCGAACTAAACTAAACTTGAACTGACTTAAAATATTAGATAGATAGATAGATAGATAGATAGATAGATAGATAGATAGATGATAGATTTTTTTAGATTTTAGATTTAGATTTTTTAATTTACTGTTACTACTAAGTACATGTAATAACAAGGACACTGTAAAATAAAATGCTACCAAAATAATTAAATTATTATGAGCTATGTGCACAGCTGTGGTATAATTCCCACCATGCCAAACAATTTTGCCCCAATTAAGTATTTTATAGCCGTTCAACACAAAATGCAAAGGACACACCGAATTAAAACACATTTGTCTAGTAAATTATCACTAATTTTTTCAGATTCTGACTGCTGTTTCACTCACAGGCCGGATTTTTTAGAGCTGATATTCTGTGATGTACATACTGTCATGTAATGTCACTATAGCTGTAGGCCATCTAACAAACCTTCTCAGCGACACACCAGACGAATGGAAGACAGACAACGGGGGGAAAAAATGTTTCTCCATTTCCTCTGGTGCTCTTTCTGTTGATGTGCGTGAACGCTCTAGTCAGAGCGAAGTCAAAGCAAGTCTTGCTGTGTGACATGTCAGAGAATCAGAAAAGACTGGAAAGATACATGGAGGTTTTATCAAACGGCTGCAGATGCGCCGAGAAGCCTGAGAGCAGAGGATGATGGGATATCGTCTCACTCTGCCCAGGGATCTGAGCAACGTCAGAGCACTGCAGCGCGAGATCGTCCAAATTCATTTCAGAGAGCTTAAACTACCCACACACACAACATGTATCTCTGTATGGCAGTAAATATGGTGTGTCAAATGAGAATGAGAAATTGTCTATGGAGATTTGTAGGGATCGGCAACAGCCTGTCATCTCTGTCACTTGATTCTCATGCAAAATTAAACTGCAGAGTTTAGAGGAAAAAACAACTTGGAAGATATTTACTTAAGAAGAGTCACTGTATTTTTGAAAGCTTGATTCTGATAGTGTTGACTAACATTCTATACAGTAACTACATGACTATGAAGTAGCTTTTGACCAATGCATATCACTTCACCATGCTCTTTTTTGCAAACTTCTAAATCAACAGACCTTCAAAGAGACTTACAGTCCACCATAGCAAAAAAAGGCAAAAGAAAAAGAAACAAAACATATTATTTTGTTCTCTTTTGTTTTATTTTATGGAGACAAAAAAACAAACAAATAAAATAAACAAAACAAACCAAAAATAAAACAAAACAAGAAAAAATTTAATAAATAAAATAAACAAAACAAAACATCTCTTTGACTTATCTCTTTCAGGAAGTTGGGCATTTGCAAAGACTTTTGATTCCCAGCTTCATCCACCGAGCTAGAAACTGTGTGATCTGTTAGGTCTGCAGTGATGAGACGGGTGAACAAATGTGCTGTTAATAGCGGTCTCTCATCAGTGTAATTATGGGCTGGAAATCATGGGAATCCTCGACCCAAAGCTTGAGTCATTCAACCCCAGAATGTTATACATCTAGACACATTCAGAGACCTCTCAATGAGAGATAGAACAAAATAAATGAATCAAGTCATCTGAACTAAAATACTAACCCAAAAATATTTAGTCACATCTACAAACTATAATGGTTGTACACATTAACATGAAGATAGATGTGCTAAATTGCTAGTATTTCTTTTAGTTCCATTGCATTAAAGAGTGATTCAAGCCTAATGGTTAAGGATCTATGATGCTGACAGAAAGGTTGCAGGTTCAAGCCCCAGTTTATCACCATTCTGCCTTTAATTAAGAACCCTAACCCTACATTCCTCAGGGGGATCCTGATAGATGTATCAAATAATGAATCAAGTGATTCATTAATTAAGGTCAGATGAAGAGATAAAAGCAATTTTGTGTTTGTAATTAATGAACTGAAGTGCCAGAACTCACTTAACTAAAATTATCCATGCATGCAATGATGTTACTACTGATATAGCAAAAAAAAATATCTGATTCATTTGGAATTATGCACAAACAAGACAAAAGAGTGAAAAACACACTCAATGTAAAGAAAAAAAAGGCAAGAGAAAAAAAGTGATGATATTCATTGTTTTTTCAACCCTGAAGCAGAAAGTCCTCTTTCCAGCGTGAATTCCCATAACACCTTCACAACAGAGAGAAGACCGAAAGAGAGAGAGAGAAAATGAAAAACTAGACACAGTAAGAGACAAAGTGAAAACCTAGTGGTTCAGCAAAAACAAATTGTTCTGAGTGAAAGCTGTCTCACACCAAGATACATGAGAGGAGAAAACAGGATTGGGAGAAAGATAAGAAAGAAAACAGGAAAAATAGACCGAATGAAACAATGAAGTATTATTGCAAACAAATAAGTTAGAAAGAGAGGTACAGCGGGTCGCTACCTCGCTGTTTATTACAGCTTGACCGAGTCCAGGTTAGTCCTGCAAAAACCTCAAACTGAATGATTGATGGTCGTCACACCCACGTGTGTTTGTCCCAAAATAAACCTCCGTTTATCCGTTCTTATCCATCATCCTTCAGCAAACCCTCACCACTGTTTGCTTTCATTCTGGCGGATCCTCAAGGTGTGTGTGCATGTGTGTTATGTGTAAATCCACATCAGACAGGGGGTTGGGTGTAATTAGGCTCAGAGGTGCTTGTTTTGCCTGAATTCTGGCAAACGAGATCAGTAGCCACGACATCAGGGACCCGGAGTGTGAAACTCAGCCAGAAACGCCAAATACAAACCCTCTATGATAGTCACACACACTCAAACACAAAATAGATCACAAGATGCATCCAGTGGTAACACTTGATGACGTGAACATCACTCATATGGCAACAGCGAATGGCTACATTCAAGAATTTTTTTTTTTTCCGAAATAAATATTGTACTTTCTACATTGCATTATTTAGTTTAAACTTGAAAATATTAAGCAAACTCTTCATTAGAACTCATGTAACAATTACAAAAATTCATTAAAAATACATATACATTTACACTATAGCGCTAACTATAACTATTGTCAACACTGATAATAATAAGAAATGTTTCTTAAGCACCAATTTAAATTTGTTCAGAAGGAGTAATGACTGCTGAAAATTCAGCTTTGCATCACAGAAATAAATTGGATTTTAAAATATACTAAAATAGAATCAGTTGTAATAATAGTTCACATACTGTTTTAATGTAATGTTGATCAAATAATTGGAGCATTGGTGAGCATAAGAGACTTCTTTTTTAAAACATTAAAGTATGTGTAAAGGTGGTGTAAATATATAAAAAAAGTGCTTTTTATATTTAAAATGAGTCAACCAGTTGAAAAAATCGTTTTATGTTTAGTTGTTTTATGGCACCTTCTCTACTCAAAATGACCTGTTAATGCACAAAATGTGCAGTATTAGCTCTTGATTGCTAACTTAATGTTTTAAGTTACATTCTCATTCACTTTATTCAATTTATGCCAAAGTGTATTTTAGTAGATTTCACTTAATTTTCAAATCCATTAAAATTTAGTATAAAAACAGTAGCAATGTCTTTTAAAGTAGATCAAATGGACTTTTGTCCAAGTCTCCTGCTTCTAACTTTCCTCACATAATCTCACATGTCACTGCACCAAGATACACAAATCTGCAATGAAATGTCAGATATTTCAGTATAAACACAATTATTTCTCATCAAATTCTCCCAAGACCAATTAATCCTCTTTCATTTTAAAGCTCTACGCTCTTACTGTATGTATGCCGCATCTATTTTTATTTTTGTTTTAAGAGAAACACTTTGGACAGAGTTGATACTTAAATGAAGCACAACATCAAGTCTCCTGAGCGTTAAAAGAGTAGCATTCTCCTGCGGGTATTTCTACTGTGTTTGTTTACCTGTTCTTTTTTAGGTACTTATTTCACTGTCTCTCACTGGAAAATAAAGATTCTTTCAACAAATAAATACTTCAAGCTACAAACACACACATACACACACGCTTACAACCTCTCCACCCAGCTCACCCTGTTACTGAGCAAGTCATCCATTTATACGCTTCACCTCGGGAAACACTGGGGGTCACTTACTCTCTATTACTTTCTTTCTCTCTATCTCTTGATTCCCGCAGAGCCTGTGTCATGACAGTAATGTTAATCTTGTCCTGTGAGACAGAAATGATGACTGAATGAAAGAAAGGAGGGTGAGACTGCAGTAATAAAATGCTGTCTCTCTCTGTCTCTCAGCCAAGGTCTGTTGAACTCTTGAGGTGAAGAGTGAAGCTGTGGTCATCACTGCCCTTATTTTCTCATTGCGAGATCCTCTCTGTGTGATTCCAGATGATGGGATCAGAAAGTAGGATCAAGCTGACGCAGAGACTGTTTGTTTTTCTGAAGGTGCAGATTTCATCTGTCTGGTGGTTTGTTGTTCTCTCATTAATCAACACTTTGGCAGAAGGCTCAGCTGCACACAAAGCAATTTACCGAAAATAGCCAATCATCCATATGAAGGCCATGAAACTTTCACGCATAAATATTCAGAAGTTTAAAACTCCATTCTTTCTTCAAAATTGCGATATTACCTTCTAAACACAACTAATTTTGTATAAATCATTTGGTTTAATCATTACACTGACAAGATGTTTCTGAAGGCATACACTGAGAAAAAATCAGTACAGAAATGTATAATGTCCTGGAAGAGAATACCAATACTTTTTACATTTAAGTTTTTAGGTATTTCCTCTAACCCTAAAACACAATTCAATGCGTAATTCAAAATAGGTGTAAAACACCCGTGAGAAATCAATACAGAAATTTCTTCCTATTAACACAGTATATTGGGCCCTATTTTTATAGATTTTTCTTGGAGTGTATTAATGGATGCAAACTTGCAAATTCACCATTAAGGGAAAACTAATGCATAAAAAACCTCATTACACCACAGCAGCCAACTAAACTGAACTCTTCCTCAGTTCTACCTAGTAGTCATTGCACTCAAGAAACTGCAGATCCACAGCAGACTGTTCTGCCAAGACTTTGACAGCACTGTCATGTCTATTTAATAGTTGCTAGTCATTCATTTTACATAACTTCCTTTTCAGACATCGACACCATATAGCAAAAATTCAAGTAATCATTTTTTTTTCATTTCATTTTTCATTGCACTCCATGCACATTGAACAAATGTTGTGAAGTAGTTGATCATCAAATGTAAGGAGAACAGGTGCACATTAAATCAATTTGCAGTTTCAGCATATTAGAATGATTTCTGAAGGGTCATGTGACACTGAAGACTGGAGTAATGGCTGATGAAAATTCAGCTTTGTCATCACTGTAATAAATTATATTTTAATGTATATTAAAATAGAAAATGGTTATTTAAAATTGGAATAATATTTCACATTATTACTGTTTTTACTGTATTTTTGCTCATTTATATATATATATATATATATATATATACACACATATAAACAGACACACCAAATGCATGTAACTGTATTCAGCTCTTTAAACGTGGGGTCAGCAATTTTGGTAGCCAATGTTGACATTTGAAATCACCAAAACAAACACTCCCCTACCCCAAAAGGGTCTCGCCCCTATTTTGATAGCTCCGCCCCACACATACGTACGGCAACAATTAGTTCTGTGAAACAAAGCAAAACCAATGTCACCTACCTATCGAGAAGAACAAAGCAACCTCGGCGCCTGATCGCAGGCCTTCCCGCTCCTTCAGTTCTCTTCAGTGCTGGAAAGCTGATCCGATATTTACATGGGTCCTACTTCTTGCCTTATCATAACACCGTGTCTACACGGGACGCGAGCGGCGTGGCGCGACAAATCCCCGACAGTAAACTGCTGCCGTGTTCTATTTATTACATATTGACACAAATTTCAAACGATTTTCAACGGCTGCTTTGTCGCGTCCAGTGTAGACAGACTGCGACAGGACAACTGTCGCGTCCGGTGTAGACATGGTGTAAACCTTCTTTTGTTCCGCAGATGTTTTCCTCTTTTGTTTTTTTTATCTGCCATCTCTATCTTTCTGTCGTCGCTCGGCTCGGTCCGTCATGAGCACTGATGAGCGCTCTCTCCTCACATCATGAGTAGCCTTACTCAATCACCTTACTGCTGATTGGCTACAAGCTTGTTTTGGTACTCGGCCCCGACTCGTTTTCTAAAGCGTTTTTGAAAAAATGCATACCCCACCTTTAAAACTGGACTGACAGCTGTATTCTGCTGCTGTGAGTGGAGAGTCACACACGCACAATGGCACAAACATAATTACACACACTGGTTCTCTGCGAATGCTTTGATGAATTATTCACACCACACTAGATAAATTAGTGGGACTGAATGAACAGGGTCTGGTCAGCTGACTACACTCAAATCATTTTAACTGAAACCTAAACCAGCTGCAGAAACCTGAGATTCCCGCTCTGACCCAGACATCAGCCATTCCAACAAGTAACAGTTATTTGTCACAGTTAATAGCCTGTGAAA